>CM070826.1:18220594-18410594 GCA_036326025.1 Chrosomus eos | reverse complement strand
AATTAGTGGGAACAAATAATTATATATCAATTAAATTTGTATTTGTATTTATATATGATTTAGCTTGGAATAGATTTTCTAAATGTTCTCTAATTGATTACTTGCTATTTGATCTCTTTAGTTGTAACTACACAAAAGAAAGAGATTATACATGATCCAGATAGGATATTTTTGTTATTGTACTATAGTAATGTCCATGTGAGAATCACCTTTGAGATAACACAAAATGTACAAAAATGTATTTATTAACCCATGAAGGGTGGCGTGTGTGATTCTGACCTGAGATCAGCAGGCTCTGAACACAGTCTGTGCTCTTGGATTCACATGCAGAGTACAGCGGTGTCCCTATGCTGGGCAACTCCATGTCCACATTCACACCATGAGACAGCAGCAGTTCAACACATGCTGTGTGACCTAAAACATGTACACACAGACATCCGGTTTAATGAAATCCCAATGTTTACAGTTCTCTGTAAATTCACAAGAATCATCAGATATACCTCTCTTTGCTGCTTCATGAAGAGGTGAGCTCAGCAGATGAGCCGGATGGTGTACAGAGCTGTACATCAGAATAAGGCTGACGAGAGCGGGGTTTCCACTCCAGCATGCATTGAAGAGAGGAGTGACTCCATCAAAGGAGACAGCATTCGCCTGAATGTACACATATTGTAGCCATTAATGAATGTTTATGCAGAAAAAAAGAGAAAAATAAAGACATAAATATTGCAAATAAAGAGAAAGTTAGGCCAATATACATACATCAGCACCATGTTCCAGGAGAAGTTTAGCACAGGTAAAATGGCCTCCAACACATGCTTCATGCAGTGGTGTGATTCCATCTAATGTAGCCATTCCCACATTGTATCCCTATAAAAATGCAAACATGGACAATTAATTTCCTTCATTCACTAAACCTCAATATGTAATACTTGCCCTAGACCAGTCAGGCTGGTTAGTATTATCTAGTCCAATGACATTCATACGTATTTCAGTATTGATTATGTGTCCAAATACTTTTTGTGAGTCAGTTTGAGTAAGTGTTCCTCCCATTAGTACCTGTGAAAGGAGTCTTCGCAGTGGCAGCAATCTTCCTTGCAAAGCAGCATCGTGTAGAGGTGTTCTGTCATCCCAGGAACCTAACAAAGCAGAAACATACATAGATATTTAAATGAGGATGTGCCATATCACATTTGTTGTTTTGACATTTAAAATAATAATCAATGTTGGGGTAATGCATTACAAGAAACAATACTTAATCTTAAAGGTATGTAATCCGATTACTTTTTTCAAGTAATTAGTAAAGTAAATCTTGAATGAGATGCAGAGGCCTAGTTATTGCAGTTAAATGTGAGCATACATTTACTCATCTCACTTGCACAAAAACAGATTCAGTATTCCTCAAAATGAACAAACACAGTGAAATGCCCCAGGGCCAGATACAAACATTTGAAAGCCAATGTCTTATAGACGTTTTTAGCATGTGCACAGATCACAGAGCCACAATTCTGACCTCAAAAAGGCCAAATTAGCAAATATCCAGGGAAAGTATCCTCCAAGTATGGCCAAATTAAACCCACACTCAATCCCTTCTTTTTGAATACGTTTATCACTTAAAAGCTATTTACACAAACTATTCAAAACCAGCCCTGCTGTAAAGTCAGATTGGGTTATCTTCTAGACCATCATTCAAAACCAAAGTTAATTTCCTTTTTCTATGTCCATATAATTGTAAAATTGAATGGTCTGGAATGCTGGCTTGATGCTATATATATATTTACTATCATACATGTTTCAAGGTCCAATGGTGACAAATTGGTTGATATAAATTTAGGTATTTTAGGTAGAGTACTTAAATTGTAAAACAAATTGTGAAAACAGAACGAGCTTGGCTCTTGTTGTAAACGTGTTTGACTACTGAAAACATTCAAGAGTGAGAGAATAACAGAGGTATAGGAGGAAAACTCACCTGCCATTAGTGTATTACACACTTGTCCTCCATATATGTGAAACCTGTGATCCCATTGCTTACTCCAGACGCTCAGTTCAGCATGAACCACAGCCATCTCCAAACTTCACAAGACGAAAACTCAGGAACCTCGCAGGAAGAGAACAATTGTGATAGTGGTGGACAGAGAAACTCTTCAGAGGAGTTTATATGGCCTTCAGAAAGCAACAAGAACCCCCTTGGCAAGAATGCACCTCCCACCGTTATCAGTGACATGTGCGTACACCCCCACCTCCCCAAACTCCAGAGGTGAGCATCCCCCACATAAACAAATCGCCTCAAAATGAGTCGAAGGACCAGAGGAGATAATACATTAGATACAAAACATGCAACAGCAAGCACCTTTAACAAGTTTCAGAGAACAAATGAAAGTCAGTATGTAAAGACAATATGTCCCTATAAAAAGTATCTAAGTAAAACTGATCTACAACCTCAAAAAAAATATGATTTTGTATACACAGCAAGAGAAATAGCTAAAACTTGAAAAAAGAAAATAAACCATGAACCAAAGCCAATGTAACTGTAAATTGAATTGGTGATACAGTATCTGCCTCTCCCGCAAAGCATGATTTGCATCCAGTGTTATGCAGAAACAGGATCGTTCTAGCTGGATAGAGCAGCTATAGAATGTGCATGAGTGTGAAAGCAGTCAGAAAGGGCGATAAATGTTTGTTAACGACTTCTGGATTTAGCCTTGAATGGTTGAGGGTGTGTTTTATCAGCCCTGTTTGGGTATTAGCATAAGATTCCTGATCCAGAGAGACCCTGACGGTTATCTACAACAAAAACAACTTTACGTAAACATAACATGCCTCATTTATCCTCAACAGTCACACATTTAAAGTAAAATGTAGCATATTGACTTCATTTACTGTATGTTCTTTAGTTTAAATTTAAGTCAATTCTTCCAATTATTTGATGTTACTGTATGGACAAAATTTGAAAAGCACCAACAAACACTCATGTCAAAGCTGAAACGGTAAAAAAAAAAAAGAATGTATACACTACAGTACTTATTGCATGTTAATAAAGTTTATTGTAGATTGAGTCAACAAAAAAATATTAAGTTAACACCACTTTCAGGTAGTATAAACATTTGTGCGTTATAACCATGATCATCATACTCACAGAGAAGGTCAATATAAAATAGGTGTAACATAAAAGAAAGCAAGTATGAAAAGTGAAGTATAGTGCCTTAAAATGAGTGTGCTGCATGTGAAGCCAAAATAAAATGGGGTGTTTGGGTTTAAAATAAATAAGTTCATGTTACTATCCAACGTTAGCCAATAAAATGCAGCAATAGAAGTCAAAAAATAGCTTACAGAGAAAGAAGTACCGTCAGGTTAAAGAAGCGATATGATTCATAGCTCCATTAAAGTTCAAAACTGTTTCTCATTAAATATTTTAGTTCAGTACATATATACCAGTTTGAAATCACATCTCAACCATTAAAGTTAAAAAACTGTTTCTCATTAAATATTTTAGTTCAGTACATATATACCAGTTTGAAATCACATCTCAACCATTAAAGCTCAAAAACTGTTTCTCATTAAACATTTTAGTTCAGTTCATATATACCAGTTTGAAATCGCATCTCAACCATTAAAGCTCAAAAACTGTTTCTCATTAAATATTTTAGTTCAGTTCATATATACCAGTTTGAAATCGCATCTCAACCATTAAAGCTCAAAAACTGTTTATCATTAAACTTTTTAGTTCAGTTCATATATACCAGTTTGAAATCGCATCTCAACCATTAAAGCTCAAAAACTGTTTCTCATTAAACATTTTAGTTCAGTTCATATATACCAGTTTGAAATCGCATCTCAACCATTAAAGCTCAAAAACTGTTTATCATTAAACTTTTTAGTTCAGTTCATATATACCAGTTTGAAATAACATCTCAAGCATACATATATGCTGTGAGATGAACAATGTAAAGGTGATACAGAAAAAACTGCCCCTGTTTGTCATTTATTTACCTTGAATCCAGATGTTTAAAGGAGTTTGTGCAACAATTTCTGCAAGCTTAGATTTTTATCTGATGGGGGTTCAGATAAAGGCAGCTTTTCATTGTGCAAAAGCAGGCGCTGGGCTCTGGGAGTGGCTGAGGATAGCTCTCAAAAGCTTTCTCTACACCTGAGGTCACTGTTTTATACAGGAATGTAAACGGGTACAGTCAGTACATGTTTTGATGTACCATAGTACATTGGTACTACAATTCAGTTCATTACCTACATCCTTCCCCTCCAAAACAAAACATTAGTCACTCAGGACACAGCCGGGTTTGGTGTTTTACTTGTTTTCTTACTAACGTGCTGCCCCAAGCGGCTGTGGGGGCCTGATGAGTCTACAGCAACATCAATTAGATGATCTGGGCGGAGCCACTGCAGGAAAAGCAGGAACAGGAAGGTAATAACAGCAACAAAGGAGAAAATGGAGCCTGCCACGGCACCACAGTGAGAGCGCAGTCTATGCAGTCGCGCAGACAATGGTAAAACGGGCTCCCTGCACACCCGATTGTACACCTGAAACAAACACAGAGTGTGCAAATTATACAATGACTACAATTTAGAAAATTTGGGTCAGTGAGATTTTTTTTAGAGAAAATAATTGGAGGATTTTTTAATTGGGTTCATAGAGATTTATAATTTTACATAAGATTTTCATTTCAAATAAATGCTGTTGAAAATGAACAAAAAAGCATCATGAATATTACAATGATTTCTGGGTGATCAGGGTCATGTGACGTTGAAGACTGGAGTAAATGGCTGCTGAAAAATCAGCATTACCACCATAGGAATAAATTATATTTTAAAATACAATCACATAGAACAGCTATTTTCAATTTGATTCATACTTCACAATATTAGCTTCGGTGAGCATAAGATACTTAAAAAATATAAAAACAATTGACTGATTCCAAACTTTTGGATGGTTGTGTACAACAATAATAATTACACAATAATAAACAAGATAATTATTGAATTCAAGTGTGTTCTTAAAACTCACCTTTTCTGTGCGCTCGGCAACATTTCTCCAAGTGTACAGGGTTCGGACCTTCCAGTGAATGGTGGCAGGAGACGCCACATTCCCTGAGCGTATTCTTGCAATTACAGTTTCCAAGCCATCGCAAAGTGACTGAACTGATGGTTCACACAAAGTCACCAACTCATCAGGTAGGACTTCAGGTATACCTCCAACACGAGTGCTCACCACCTAGACACACAATAAACCAGTTAATTGAAGCATTAAAAAGTATATACTGTATATATCCATCATATACTGTATGTGGGGCAGTTGTGGCCTAATGGTTAGAGAGGTCAGATTGGATCGAGTATAGGTTACCATACTTGGCCTTCAACTAACATATATTGTCCATACTATGTCCATACTCTAACACAATATATTTTGTTCAACATTAGAGTCAACATGAAATGTAATTTGCAACCCTTTACTTGAATAATGTGACTTCACTCAAACATATTAATAGAAAAAAAACACATACGTGCAACCCACAGCTGGCTCCCTCCACTATGGCCATACAGAAGGCCTCAGTGAGAGAAGTATTGAGAAAGACATGACCCTGAACAAGAACATCCCTCACATCCTTATGATCCAGAGCTCCCAGCAGACGAACCCTTAATATATACATGAAAAATAATGGTAAGTAAAGAAATTATACACACACTCACATGTAGAGATCATTGCTCAGGCCCACTGGCTTTCTTACCTGTCATGAAGCTGATATTTCTCACGAACCTCTTCCAATACGATTCTTTTTGGTCCTTCTCCACCAATCAGAAAGCAGAGATCTGGATGCTTTCCACACAGTTCAGGAATGATTCCACTTAGTAAATCAATCCCTGTAAAACAACAGATTCTGTTATGAGCATATAATTTCTGATTTGAAATTCATTCGGATATTTTAAAGGGACATAAAGTCAAAACTGTCCTGATATCACACTGAATAAAAAGTCTCTTTGATATAATACAATTCTTGAAAATAACATATTATTAAGCAGCTTTACATAAAAATTAAGTTGCTTTTATATTATTTTATATTATAAATAAAAACATTTGAAAGTTTTTATTATGGGGAAAAAAACATTATGAATAAATAAAATAATAATAATAAAAAAATACTGATTGAATGATTTAAGTCATTAAATTAACACTTTTTTATGAAAATGCTATTAAAATGTTTTTACATTATTTTGCAATACAAATAAAAACACCTATTCTCCTAACCTTTCCTGTAAACCAGTCGACTGATGACCACAATGGTGATCTTGCTGTTGTCACGACGACAGGGGTCAGGGGTGAAGTCAGTGGGGTCAACAGCATTAGGGATGACAGAGACGATCTCGGGGTCCAGGGTGGCTCGCAGTACAGTGTTCTCTTTGCTAGTGTACGACACGCACACGATGTGATTCGTGTCACACAGAGAGACAGTCAGCAGCTTATTGGTCAGTACAGAGCTCAGGTCCGCGAATCCAAAGAGAGAGTGGTCTGTGAACACAGTGTTCAGCCCCATAGTCTTTGCGTGAAACAGAGCATCATGGGCCATCGCGGAGAAGGAGCTGTGGGCGTGCACGATTGTGATGCGCTCACGCACAAACACGCATCGGAGTAGCGGCAAACTGTGAAAGCAGGTGGTGGCCGTGGACTGATTATACATGACCTGAAAGGAAGGGATGTGAGTGAGAAGTTTGATATGTACACTGCTGGTCAAAAGTTTGGAAGTCTCTTATGCTCACCAATGCTGCATTAATTTGATCAAATATACAGTGAAAACACAGTAATATTGTGAAATTTATATAACTTTTCTATTTTAATATATTTTAAAATGAATTCCTGTGATGGGATTTTCTGCATCCTCCTTACGAGTCTTCAGTATCAAACGATCCTTCAAAAATCACTCTTATGTGCTGATTTGGTGCTCAGTTACATAAATTATTATTGGTGCTGAATTATTAATAATGGTTAATAAACCGTTTGCTGGCTAACATTTTTGTTAAAAACCATAATACATTTTCTTCAGGATTCTTTGATGAATAGAAGGTTCAATAAACAGCATTTATTTGAAATAAAATATTTTGTAACATTATAAATGCCTGTCACTTTTGATCAATTCAGTCTTTCTTTTTGTTTGTACTTACACTAAACTTTTGAATGGTAGTTTTATCACGGTTTTTACAAAAATATTAAGCACTAAGCAGCACAATGGTTTTCAGCCTTATTTATAATAATGAATGTTTCTTGAGCACCAAATCAGCATATAAGAATGATTTCTGAAGGATCCATAATAATTATATTTTTAATATATATTCAAAAAGAGTTTTATTTTACTGTATTTTTGGTCAAATAAACAGAGCCTCGGAGAGTATAAGAGACTTTATCACAAACATTTTAAAAAATCTGAATTATTCCAAACTTGTTGCTAGCAGTGTGTGATATGACGCTTTTAAACTAATGCAATATATTGTAAAAACAAACCTGGAGTGGTAGGTAATACACCTTCAGTCCGTTGGTCAGGTAGCGAATCCCACGGCGTTCTCCATACGCATGCGTTGCTATCACAACCTTATGGCCCTTCTCTATGAGGCACTGTGAGAGCTGGTAGATGTGACTCTCCACACCACCCATGTTTGGGTAGAAGAAGTCTGACACCATACATATACTGTGCTTCACGCCCTGCTCATGATCAGAGGAGTGTGTGTCCAGGGATAGAGGTGGTGTTTTAGGTGCATGAGTGTGACCTCTTCTCCTGTTGCCCATGGTGTTGTGAAATCCTCAGTGCTCTGCCATACAAAAGTAGAGATGTACAACATGTAGTTCTGCACAACACAGATACACAAGCTATATATTGGAGTATATTGCGGCTGAATGTCACTACAACAACACTGACTTGCACCTACTTGATTTAATAGACGAAAACTTAATAGTCAGACAGCCAAACAGGTAGATGAATGTCTTGAGTTACACTAATTTAACACACGTTTGAACATTAATGTTACGTTACATTTACAAAAATATAAATTAATTAAAAGATACTGAAACACTCACCCAGTCAATCACTCACTGGCTGATAAAAAATGAAACTGAATCCTGAACAAATTAACAAAGACTGATTTAAGATGTGTGCTCGATCTTGTTACATCTTTATCACGTTTTAAATCCATCGTTATATCCTAAAAAATTAAAATGTTTCAATTGTGTTTCTCTGGAATAAAATACAAGTAAAACAGTAGACCATCACGTCTATTTCCGTGATGTTTGGATTCTTTTCTTCGTGGTGTAAAATGAAATGATGTGACGGTAGGTGCTGCCCTCTAGAGGACCCAGTACGTTTACAGTAAATAATTCGATTTCAGTAAGACTTAAACCAATAATGATGTTTCCTCCTTCCCATTCTTTTCTTTATTACTTCTGTTAATAAGGTCCAGTTATAATATTTTCATTTGAATTCAGTTCATAATGTGTTATTTATTTATGGGTGGTTCTTCAACTACAGGCACTTTTGGCCTTGTGAACTTGAGGGGAAAAAAAGTGTTCAAATAAAATTTTTCACAATCTAACAGTTAAATATAACTAGTCTAGTTTAATGATCCATAAGAGAACACACTTACATTATAAGACAAATTGGTGTTTTTTGACATATTTTCCGATCCGCACTGAACAAATGTCATTTCCATCACATGTAAATATTTGATTATTATTTACAAATATTTTGATATACATAATTTCTGAACAGTGTAAGACCACTTTCACACATAGTTTTACCAGTTTATACCTATATTGCAATTACCATAGATTTGTGGATTAAGTAAATTAATTGTCATGAGGCCCAAACACAAAGCTTACATCCACCACAACCTGAAATATAATATTGGATTGGTTAGATACATTTCAGAAAAACAACTACTTGTGTTATTACATTAAGTGGACCATTAGCCCATAAACTATGCAGAAGTTTTTAATGAGTGATTAGAATTTTGTAAATATTTTCAAAAACATGCAAGGTGGTGGAAATGACTGGGTGGTGTGGAAATGACAATGAATGGACGTCCATGTAGAAAAACAGAAGCCATTTATTTGAAACCTTCTGAAGCAGACAATTCCATTTAACAAATCTTTAGTCTCATTAGACATTAGACTAACAAATATTTAGTCTCATTAGACATTAGACATTAGTCTCTTTGGTTCCATAACCAGATGAACATTTACAGTCTTACTGTAAACAACTTTAACCACAAATAGTCACATGAAAAATGTAAGTTACACATAACTTGTGATTGTAAAATTGTAACATTGTAACTGGTTAGATGAACAGTTTTGAATTTTTGAATTCTTAAAAAAAAAACTAAACTTTAGTCATGCCAATGCATTGTAACATGAACTATAAAGCATCTTGAGCATGCACACACTGTGTATTGTAAAATTCTAATCAGTCTCTTAGATGAACACTGTTCTGAAGAGAACATTTAAAAGACACCTCAAACTATATCATAACATGAACTGTAAAGCATCTTGATCACAAGGGCTGTGTGTGCATGAGTGATTGAGAGAGAGAGAGAGAGAGAGAGAGAGAGAGAGAGAGAGAGAGAGAGAGAGAGAGAGAGAGAGAGAGAGAGAGAGAGAGGTAAGCATGGAGGTTTGTCCAGAGGGCAATTATGGTGACCAGACGATATGTGTGTGAGAGATAATGTGCATGAAAGTGAGGTAGTGTGTGTGTGTGAGAGAGAGACAGATGAGAGTGAGTGAGTGTGTGTGTGTGTGAGAGAGAGAGAGAGAGAGAGAGAGAGAGAGAGAGAGAGAGAGAGAGAGAGAGAGAGAGAGAGAGAGAGAGAGAGAGAGAGGAGAGAGAGAGAGAGAGAGGCAATGTGATTCAAGGCCAAATCTTGCAGATTTCTTTCCAAACTTCCGCCTTAATCTCCTTGTGCCGTTTTGTCACTGGTACGGGCTCAGGGATGAGGCCTATTATATCCATGGGTTGGTACCAGATGACATCATCTCTCAGTGGCCAATAAAAGCGATTGATCCCAATACCGGTCATTGTTTTCACTTGAGCACCACTGTATAACTCAACATCCTGAATAATACCTGGGTACACATCTCCATCATACACCACTGCACACCACTGACCGATAAAACCCTCATGCAAGTCCAAAATTGGTTGCAGACCTCCATCTTGGGATGTGACAGGAAGTGTACTGGTTGTGGGGGTAGCTTCATCCCATGGCTGAAACCTGACCGTTTGTGGTGTGAAACAGTTGCAATCGTTGGGTGCAGAGCAAAAACAACTAAGAATCCTCCATGACATCTGGCTTGGAGAATGAGAGGTGATCTGCAATAAGATTAAAAAAGTCTGTCAGAGCATTCAATTAGTCATTACTTGTGTTAAGAAACAACAGCAAGACCATAAAATGTATAAAGAAACAACAGCGAGACCATACCTGATGAATTTTCATCGTGCCACGAATTGTCTGTAATTCAGATGGAACGTGAACATCCATTGCCTCAACGGCATCTGGCTCAATATAGAACAGCTCTGTGGCAGACTTTTGCTGCTTAAGCTCCTCAAGCAGTACTCGTGCATCTGGAATGTCCTTCCCTCTTGCAATAAGATCATCTGCTCTTCTCTTCACCGCCGCTCCAATCCCATCAGCTGGGCCTTTGCCGTGGCCGGCCTCTAAGAAATTCCAGGTCACCCTTTTCCAACCCATTTGGTAAGGAACATTGGTGAGGAGGAAGAAGTTTTTTTTTGAGCGGTATTGCGTCGTCGGTCCGTCACTGACCACATGAAGTGTGGTGGCAGTGGGATGTTGTTCTCTCAAGTAAGTTAGCACTTGGGTTAGATGTGCCCATATTGCTGAGGGATCGTGGCGAAAAGAAGAGCTGATGGAGCATAATGACTTTACATCCTTCCAGGTGTAGGCCACACCAGTATGGAGTGAGACCTGGTGATGCGAATCTCCAAAATGTACCGCCTGGACTTCACTGTTGTACTTGCACTGGAAGTTCTCTGCAAAATCAATATGCAGAATGACCTCGTCCTCTCTCAAGTTTTCCTTTAGGCCACGGAGGGCTGCATACTGATGCCTGATGTTATACACATGCTTTCCAAGTTTTTGTTTTAGATCTGTTGAAAAGTCTTCTAGTAAAGTATGCAGTGTGCCCTCTATTTTCTCCTTAACAGTGAGATGAACTGTGATTTTCTCTTTAGTTCCATCTTTCTTTTTCTTCTCTCTCTCCTCAGCTTTTGCCTTCCATGTGTACCAAAATGTCTGTGCCCCAGGGTCAAAGGCCAAGATCTGCAATTCTTTGTCCACACAGTTGGGACATTCTCTGTACATACACTCCTTGGTGTATGGTGAACAGCACAGAGAGACAACCAAATCTTCAATTTTACTGCTGTTGATCACTTTGTGCTGCAGCAGTTTGTCTGCCATTAACTGCATATTGGCATGCGTCTTGCATATGCATGTGTCTCTGTCCTTAATTGTGGGCTTTATAATCCAAAAAGGACGTTTCTTGCAGAACTCACTGTAAGAAATCTGTATGTCAGGATACTCCTTCTTAAATTTCTCATGAAGTATTTCCATGGGTTCATTAAGGAATCTCTTCTGTTTTTTCATTTTTTTCTGTGTCACAGTCTCCTTTTTACCAGTTGTTGCTCTGCTGTTTTCGTCTCTTTCCAAGAATTGCTCGATTTTCTCTTCTGTGTCTGTGCTGATGCTGTTTTTTTGCTTCTTCCTTGTGTATTTAAGTGCTGCTGACCTCTTTTCATTATTTCTCATTCTCTTGGCTGAGAAGCCAAATTCTGTTCTAGCCATTTTCAGTACTCGATACTTCTTGAGGATCTTTCCTGCCATTATCTTCGAAATAAGCTGTTTTTCTCTCTCGGAGGACAGATTTTCATATCGATCTCTCAGCTCAGCAAGAAGAGCATTATGGAAAACCAAAGTTCTTCTTAGAGTGTGTGGTGGTGTTGTCATCTGCTTTTTTGACTTGGCATTTGGGGAGTCAGCCTGCTTCACTTTCTTCATTAATCGGTCATACCGTTTGCGGTACCTCTCGACCTTCTGCAGAGCCTTCCCAAGCTTAGCATTGCTTTTATACAATGCTGCATAAACTTTTGAACGGTTTCTTAGAACCTTTTTCCTTCCCCTTTGTTTTTGACTTAAACGTGGGGGTGGGGGTGGGGGTGGGGTGAGGGTGGTGTGGCAGGTGGATCATCATCATGTTCTGGCTGCACAAAATCTGGAGAGTTTGGTGGTGTAGTGGTAGAAAGGTAGGCCTGTACCTTATGAGTTTTGTTCATCTTCTCCCGATAATTCCTTTGATTTGTTCTCCATTGTCTCCTTCTTTTGCGTTGTTCTCGCTTTGACAAATCTGCAATTGGCTTTACAATCCCTCTTTCTTTTTTCCTCATGTATCTCTCCCTGTCTCTCTTCAGTCGCTCTTCATATTTGACAGGGTCCTCTTTTAGTCTGTCCCTATAGGACTGAGACCTTTCAGCAGTTGACTTCCACGGCATCTTAAAAATAGATGAAAAGGCATTTCAACAAATATATATTTGAATAAATACATTAGCATTGTAAATTTCAATAAATAAAATATACATATGTAGCCACACAATCTATGAATTGCAGCTTGTAAGCATAAATGTCATTTCCACCTCACCTTTGTCATTTCCACCCAAGAAGGTAATGTGTTGGAAATGACGGTGGTGGAAATGACAATCCTGCAGTATTTTGTAAAAAAATCCAAGCTAGTATTACAGATTAGCTATGAATTGATAGCTAGCATTGCATGCATGCAAAATACATCTATTTATGTTAAAAAATCTATTTATTTACAAACTCAGTTGATGTTACGCCATGTTTGGAAATGACATACAATAAAAATATTTTCATTTCAAGCAATATTTACCTTGAGTTTTCTTCTTCAAGTTGGGGAAGAAATTCAAAATCTCCTCCATGTCAGACATGTGCTGTGATGTCATTGTTCATCTCCATAGAAACTACCCAAACAATCTTTCAAAAAAACTTTTTAAAGGGACATTACAGCGTTGTGGTGGAAATGACGGCAATACTGTGGGACAACTACATTTTGTTTATAAAATCACATTAATAGTTGTCTGACCTTAAATACCACAATTATGTTTTGATTATTTTACTGATACTTTATTCAGTCATATTTAAAAAAAATAGATTAATCCTTTTTTTACACTTCTTTTTCATTATTGAAGATCAGAAGTCTGGGTGTGGGACAAGCACAAAACAGCAATATTTGCATCTATAATGATGTTTAAAAAGGTGAAAAAATCATCGTAGACTACCGGTAAAAAGTTCCTAACGTACTTTCATTGTAAAGTTAACTATGAAAGTGTGAATTTTTCAAAATTAAATGTTTTTTTATAAAATATGATCAAAGGACATGAAAGTGCCCATAGTCTAAGAATTGCCCTTATACGGTAGGTACCAATAAACATTTTGAGATCATGCACTCCAGACGAATCGTTTCAAATCATGCATAGTGTGGGGAAACAAAACAGTGGGTGGATCTGTCACTGACACAAAAACAAACTTACACTTTACAAATCATGCATACTGTGGGAAAACAAAACAGTGGGTGGATGTGTCACTGACACAAAAACAAACTTACATGGTTTCACTTTCGATTTGACGGGGCGGGGTCTAGTATAAAAACATGATGTACAAAACAACAACCCTTGTTTTTCGACTGCAGTGACAGTCAAGGATGTGTTCACAAGAGCTCTTATTGGATTACGCTATACATGAGATATGGCATTTGCAGCAGCTGGTATGCACTTTTTTAAAACATTCATATAGTGCTAGGGATATTAAAAATCGTCACTATTTTCTCAGACATTCTTTTCTATGGCAGGGATTTGGAATAGTGCAACAAGTATTCATATCAATGTGTGGCTCATATCAACTTTGTTAACATCACTGTTAACATCAACATGTTTCATTCTGAGTTGTTTGTAATTAATAGCTTTACCACACTGTGTCAACAGTGTTACTGGTTTATTTCCTGTTGCAGTTACTAAATGCATTGGCTGTCTATATATGTTGCAGAAGAAAAAAGCTCTGGAGTTACCTTTAGTGATGTTAGTCTCATGAAGCCAGACATAAAGAAGAATAGAAGAGCTTCTACATCATTCCCATTTATCAAGCCAAATCTGAGTACTGCTGAGGTATAATGTCACAAACATCTTCTACCTAGACAGTTAAAAAAAATGTTTTAAACAGTACCAAAATACCTTGTAGTTTCAGCTTGATTTGTTGGGGTCATGGTGAATAATTTTTTTTGGTCATGTCCCCTTTTATTCCCCGATAGAATGTTGTTAAAATATTCAAACAATTTGGGAAGGACTGTTACCAGGTAAACATATGCATGTAATATAAAGTATTATTAATGATATTCAGTTTAAGCCACTATTTGCTTAATGTGTAAAAATCTCTCTGCAGTGGTTCAACTTAAAAATACCAGCCACCGAAAACATTCAGCAAAAAGACAACTCACTTGACGAGTCAAAGAACATTATCAGAGACCTGGCTGCTGAACTGGACAGAGTGGTACAGGTAAACATTTGGCATTATTGTATGAATTTTTATATGAGTTTAACAGAAGTTTCAAATTATCTGCATTATGCCCACAGTCAAATATGACTAGAAAGTTTAAAACGAAAGGAACTAAAGAAGAACAGGAGGAACAGCAATATTATATTTTGCAATGGGCTGAAGATCTCGAGAACACACATACAAAACAACTGGACGAGGAAGAGGTTTGGATTCACTTTTTTATGACTGAGTTTCACAGAAATGTGATTATGTCCTAACCAGACATGCTATAAACTGATATGTGATAAGAAATAAAAATATACCTCTTCCTGTTTTGAGAGTTTGTGTTCATCCTGGAGTAAAGTGACGACAAGATAACACAGTGGTGCAGGGAAAATGATTCATTAACCCTAACTAATCTTTCGTTTCTTCTTTTTTGTTTGCTGTAGATACAACAGACCTGTTCAGAGCAGTTGTCAAACAGTGAAATGAAATTTAACAAAGCAAAAAAAATCTTGTCTGACTGGTCTTGGAAACTGAAAGACATGGAACAGGTTTGTCCCTGCATGTTCACAGAGACCAGATGGATAAGACGTTTCTGTCACGCACAAGATTAAATCACATATCTCAAATCTTCCTGTCTCTTTCTGACTAGAAGTCAATATTTCCAAAGAGGGAATGTGAAGAAACACCGAGGGATTTCCACAAAGAATGGAAACAGGGAGAGTCCAGCATACTCCCAGTAATGGACTGGATAATATGGACTGTCCTACAGTCAGAAAGCTCTGAGGTAAAGTTGATCATAATGAAAATGGAAATCGCTCATGTAAAAGAAACCAAGTATTGCTATATAACTAAACTGAGACAGTAGTCCATGGCTTTTCAATGCCTGAACATATCTAAATGTATGAGATTTCAACTGATGTTCTAAACTTTCAATAAATGTCATACATTTTATGACTCGTGTTTATACTTAGGGAAACATGTTTTATATTTATTTAATTTGGCATTTTCTAATCATATTTTTTTAAATCTTATTCAATCACATTTTAATCAAAATGAATGTAAAATCTTAAAAAGTATTTGTGGTTTGACTGTTTTGTATGAAAGGATTCAATCCCCAGACATTGGGTGAAGAGTAAACAGAGATCCAAAAATGCAGGTGAAGATTACTTTGTTTTTTTCCACAGAGATTTTACATATAGTGTTTTTATGCTGTTTTCATGCTGGTAAAAATTTGTCTCAGAGAATGATAAATTGCATTCAAATATATGTGTAAAAGGTTATGTCAAAGTGTTTCCTTGTTGTCTTTGTTCCTCATAGTTGGATTACGCATTCCTAAACCAGGTATTTTTATTAGACTAATTGACTTTCATAAAATCATGGCTTCGCTTTTAATTGCATTTTTTTTTTTTTTTTTTTGAAAAATAGAAAGAAAAAACATTTGTGTTGATGCTCAATTTGGCATCAATTTGTTAGGTTTAATCCAATGTTACTTTCATTTTTGCAGTTTGGAACTGGATTACAAAATCAATAGGTAAAGCTCAACTGATATAAAGCTTTTATAATCAAGAGATATACATGTAAATGTAGTATACATTACTATAGAGTTTAATTTTAATACTTCAATATATTCTCATTTTGTTCTTGAAGCTGTTGTAATTCTGGATCCAAACACAGCCAACCCAGACCTACTAGTCTCTGAAGATGGAAAATCTTTAAGGGCAAAAGAATATGGTCTCAATAACTGGAAAGGGTTCCAATGGAAGCGTTATCAATTTGATGGCTGGACTTGTGTTCAAGCTAAAGAGGGCTATAATACAGGTAGCCATTACTGGGAGGTAGATGTGAAGAAGAAACATGAGTGGCGAGTGGGAGTTGTGAAGGAATCAGCTCCTCGTAATGGCTATGTCACCATGAACACAAAAGCAGGGTACTGGAATCTGCGTCTGCAGCTGGGAACTTTGATGGCTTTGACTGAACCAGTCACTAAACTCAACCTACCAACACCCTCTAAGATAGGAGTTTATCTGGACATAGAGGAGGGCCACATCTCCTTCTATGATGCTGAGAAAAGAAGACATATTTACACATTTAACACAGACTTTAGTGAGAAAGGAAACATTTACCCAATGTTTGGCACCATTGAGACAGACAGAGCATTGGTGATTTCATCATAAAATGTATTTCCCAACATGTAGTTTGATACATGGTCCTTCCTTCGCTTGCTTTAAATTTAAAGTTGGGTTTTAAAAAGAAGACACGTTTGTTGTATTGTGCCAATAGCTCTACAATGCGTTTTATCTTATTAAAAGTCAACCAACAGATCTGCTGTCTAAATAGCCAGTCACAATTGTAGTTGACAACATTGTCTTAGATGTTTTTAGAAAAAATCTTCCCACCATTGTAAATTATATTACCGGCTGTTGCAGAATTGAGATTATTATGCGGGATTTTTTTTTCATGATTAGGCCAATGTAAATGTAGCCTATTACATGTAAAAAAATTTATTTGATTTGTAACTTATGTGACATCAGGAAGAGTGATATTATAGTTCAAACCATCAGGAAGTTATGCAAAATGTGTGTAACCCCTAGTCACTCTACAAGGAACAGGGAAGTCTGGCATAGAAAACTCTTTACAGTATAGGCTATGGTTTGACTCACTTTCAATTAAAAACAATTATTAATATCTGAGCATTTTCCTCTTTTAGCACAGATACAAAGTAGGAGTAAAAACTATTTACAAAAAGCTGTATTACATGTAAAAAAAAAAAAATGTAGGCTATTTTAGGTACTTTACTAGGTAGCTACTAGGTATTTTAGGGCTTGTAGTAAAATTCCAAATTTGCCAAGATATGGCCAGAGGGAGATG
This sequence comes from Chrosomus eos, assembly GCA_036326025.1. Lineage (NCBI taxonomy): Eukaryota > Metazoa > Chordata > Actinopteri > Cypriniformes > Leuciscidae > Chrosomus > Chrosomus eos. Next base: position 18,393,119 of record CM070826.1, on the reverse strand, counting down.
CGTCACCTATACGTTTCATCATGACATCATTTTTCTGTAAAACACATTGACTGAGACAATTCAGAGGTTTACTGTCATGACCACACATGCTCGGTCTCCGTCTACAAAAAAAAAAAACACGCTATAAAAAGCGGTCAAGAGCATGCCACACCATCAGGCGGCGACATAACCCTAACCGTAAAGCCACGTTGGCCAATCAGAAGCCTAACAAAAAGTTATTACCGGTTCTTGTAGGCGCAAATCTGACGTCAAACACAAGGGGGTAATCCTTTTTTTTTTTTTTAAGTGAAAAATTTACAACAATGTCTGGCTTAGACAAGATTCATATGAATATCAGTACTGAAAGTAAACGGAGCACATAACATTACAAACAACTTTAAGAAGAAAATAAATAAATAAATTGAAGTAAAATAATAAAAATTGAAATAATAAACAAACAAAAAAACAGAAGAAAAAGAAACAGTTATGAAACACTAGTTAAGGGGCTTCAATTAATTTTAAGGCATCAATAATTAAGAAGTTTCTTCTTCATGAGCCACAGGGATTTGTGATACAATTCAAATTCTCTCTTGAAGACAGTAAATAGAGGCTGTGTTTTTAAACATTTACATTTGTGGATGAAAAATTTACCCAAGATAATTAAAGTATTTAAAAGCAATTCATGGTTTTTGTCTTTCATTATAATTCCAAAAGTGATGTTATCTCTAGTGAAACTGGAGAGAGACTGGAGATAAGGCTCCAGCCAATCATACATGTCACACCAGAATGTGTTGCTGTAAGAGCAGAAGAAAAACAAATGATCCGTGGTCTCTATGTCCTCATCACAGAATATACAGTTAGTTAGATCAATGTTAAATCGGAGTGAGAGGAGGTCTCTTGAAGGATATATATCATTAAATATTTTGAAATGGAGCTCTTTAGCTTTTGGTGATAAAGGTAACTTTAAGAAATCTGTGCGTAGTTTCTTTAGAGAAGAATGATTGAAGATAAGAGAAGCTGCATTTCGGCTGTATTGCAACGGGTATAAAGTCAGAGTAAAGAGATCACGGAACAATTTGTTCTGCAAAGTCTTACTACAGAACTGGTGACCAGCAATCATCAAAGAAGGGAGAAGAGGGGGGTTGAACAGATGAGGTAGTGCATTTTTTGCCATCAAAAGGAAGGCAGGAGGGATGCTTTGGATAACCATATTATAATGTTTACGATTGCACTCAAAATTAAATTTTGCACCAAAATCTTCAAAAGATAAAACATTGCCATGACTGTCCAGTAAATGTGTGACTGACCAAATGTTGTTATGCATCCATTCACTGAAATACAAGGACTTATTTCTAAAGAGAATGAATCTGCAATTCCAGATGGGTACATCATGGGGAGTAAAGTTGTGTTTGTACAGTAGTTTCCAATATAACAGAACTTGTGAATGAAATGCAGACAGTTTTACAGGGAGTTTTGAAACCTCAAAATCACAGCGTAAAAGAAAATCAATGCCTCCAATTTTTTCAAACATTTCCCTGGAAACACAATACCAGAAACTACTACTGTCTTCAAGAAAGCATCTTAACCATTTAGTCTTTAAGGTTCCATTTATACAATCAAAGTCTATGGCTTGTAGCCCACCATCTTCATAGTCTTTCACTATAGTGGCTTTTTCCAGATAATGGGGTTTTCTTTTCCAGATGTAATTAAAGTTTAAAGTATTGATGGTTTTAGCCGCTTTTTTGGGGATAGATAAAGAAAAGGCTGGGTAAATGCACCTTGAAAGGCTTTCCATTTTGGTTATATAGATGCGACCAAATAGAGAAAGATCTCTATTTAACCATCGGTCTAATCTTGACTTACATTCATCCATTTTGTTCCATACATTTAATGTTTCACTTAACTTAGTATCTTTGGTTATATGTATACCTAAATATTTGATTGTAGTTTTAATAGGGATACCATATGCTGCCTCAAGGTGGCAGTCATGTATAGATAACAACTCACATTTTTTCAGGTTCAGTTGTAACCCAGATGCTTTTGAGAATGAGTCTATAGTTTCAGTAGCCTTTGGGACCTGCTCAACATTTTTAAGAAAAAGGGTGGTGTCGTCCGCCAGCTGACTTATAACTATTTGGTTATTAAAGACATTTAACTGTTCAATAGCTGAGTTTATGACAAGGATTGATAACATTTCAGCTGCAATAATGAAAAGTGAGGGTGAGATGGGGCAGCCTTGTTTTATACCTCTGTTGATGGTGAAGCGAGGCGTAGTGCCACCTGAGAGAACTATTGAGCTGTTGGTGTCATTGTAAAAACATTTTATAGTGTTTCTAAATTTTTCCCCAAAACCACAGAGTTCCAGAGCCTTAAAGATAAAGGGGTGTTCTAGCGTGTTGAACACCTTATAAAAATCCAAAAAGAGAATAAAGCCATTATCCTTTATATGCTCATTATATTCAAGTAAGTCAAGGACAAGGCGAACGTTATTGTGTATAGATCTACCTCTCATAAATCCTGACTGAGTGTCACTTATTATTTGAGGAAGACCCTCTTTAAGACGATTTGAAAATATGTGTGTTAGCAATTTATAATCATTGTTTAAAAGTGTTTATCGGTCTCCAATTGTCCAAAATTTTGGGATCTTTATTCGGTTTAGGAATGAGAACAATTACACCTTGCCTCAAAGTCTGCGGAAGAGATTGGTTGTTTAAAGCTTCTTTAAGTGTTTCAAATAAAAGTGCTTTGATATTCTCCCAGAAATGTTTATAGAAGTTGGCTGTCAGGCCGTCTGGGCCAGGGGAGCGGTCAGAAGTCAGACATTGCAACGCCTTTTCAAGCTCATTATATGTAATTTCTGCCTCACATGAATTTTGGAAGTCCTCATTAATTTGGGGAATAAAACCTCTTATTTGATTAAAGAAGGCCTCTGTTGCCTCAGCTGAGAAATTAGAAGAGTATAATTTGCTGTAGAAGGAAAAAATTTCATTGGCTATGGCAGTTGGCAGTTTGCTCTGGATCAGATGAAGGCTCCATTTGCTTTCTTTGTATAAATATTATCTAATTTGGTTTGTAGTGTAAGTAGTTTTCTTTTATCAGTATCCGTAAGCGTGGGTTTATTACAACAGAGACTTATCTCTCTTGTCAAATTGGTCTCCTCTAAAAGGGCAGATTGTTGCAATTGTTTACTGAAAGAGATTGAAAAGCTTCTTATTCTGAATTTTAAAAATTCCCATTTGGAGCTATAAGACAGAAGGTTGGAGTCTTGAGTAATTTCATAAATTATGTCTTTAACCCCTTGGTTATACGTTTCGGATTGTAACAGGCTAGCATTGAGTTTCCAATAACCCTTGTTTCGTTTGTGATTATTACTGGGTTTCAGGGTGAGATTAATATAGCAGTGGTCAGATAGGGGAGCTGAAGATATTGAGCAGTCAGATACTAAGTCTTTTACACTGTCAGAGATTAACCAAAAGTCAATCCTTGATTTAATTGAACCATCCGGCTTAAACCAAGAGAAGTTTTTTAAATTGGGGTGTGTAAAGCGCCATGGGTCAGACAGATTATGAGTGCTACAGAAACTGACTAAATGAGGGTTATAGTGATGGTTATGAAACTTGGTGGGTGAGCGGTCTAACCATTCATTAAATACCATATTGAAGTCTCCTCCTAAGATAATATTAGTTGTTGGATAACTTAATTTGAAATTTTTAACAAGATCATCAATTTCAGAGAGTAGATTTTTGTTTTGGTTTATGTTGTTATAGCCATAGACATTTCCCAGGATAACAAAAGAGTCTTTGATTGAAAGCACGCATAAGATCCAGTGACCATCTGTGCTCTTTTTGGATGTCACAATTTTCCCAGGAAAGTTGTTCAGAAGGACAGCAGTACCTGCAGAACGATTAGTTCCGTGACAAAATAAAATGTTATCACCCCACTGATTGCACTAAAATTTTTCATCCATATCAGTTGAGTGAGTCTCTTGCAGCAGGACACAGTGTGGTGTTTTGCTTTTACAGAAAAGGAATATTGCCTTTCGTTTGATGCTATCTCTAAGGCCCCTTGCATTGAGTGAAATGAAACATAAATTAGAATCAACAGTGAACATTATATAGTAACTTACCACTAAAGAAAAACAACCCGAGGTATATCAGCAGGAGAAAACTGCTTTGGAATGTGAACATAAGGCAACGTCCCCTTAAGAACAGTCAACTTAGATGTCCTTCATAGAAATGTAAACAAATTCTTTCACATTTGACAGTGAGATGTAGGTGAACCAATGCGAGAGTGTGATTAAGGAACCACAATTATTTTCCCATTTATGTATCCAGTTGGGCCCCTGAAGTAGGCCCGCTGACCTGCTTCTCTGGCCTGCTTAATCTGAGGCCACACTGCTGCTCTCGCCTCCCGGTCGGCTGGTAGGATGTGCTCGGCGAAACTTACATTCAGCTCCTTGCGCACTGCAGATCTCTTGGTCAGACGCCAGAGCTCATCTCGGTAGTGCCTCATGGTGAACTGCATTATCACTTGCCGATGTTTAGCTTCCTCTCTTTTGCCCAGGCGGTGCACAGAGTCGACGACACTGTCCATCTTGTCAGCCCAATGTGGAGCGATTTTCAGTAGGATCTGTAACACCCTCTCTCTCGTGTTTTCATTTTCTTGCTCTTTCATCCCGCGCAGTTTCAGATTCCAGCGCCGTTTGTAACGCTCTAATTCAAGGACTCTTTCTTGTAAAGCGACGTTCTCTCCCGATCCTTTTCATCTCCTTTTCCAAAGTTTGAGTTTTGGATTGGCCGTCTTTTATTTCTTTGGCATTAAACTCCACGCTTTTGGCAACTCAAGAACTCAATACATAAAAAGTTTTGTTCCTGTCTCCACAACAAACAATGGCAATCCCCTCATGTTATCAGCTGGCTCTTGAAAGCTCCCCCATAGCTCTTTATCTATAATTTTCTCTTCAGGGTGTTGTCCCCCTGGCTTAATTGCAGACACTTGTCACAATGAAAAACAAGCGTACGATTATGCGGTTTCTTCTGGCAAGTGGTATAGAGGAACTCACATTCTCTGGGTCAGACTGCCGCAACTCGTCACAGCGCATCTCACCTCTCAATGCTCTGCTGACCCCAGTGGCCTCCAGTAGTCAGCGCTCAACTCTCACTACCTTTCTTGCATGTACCACACCCCCGTCCTGAGGTGCCCAATGTCCGTGACCCCCTGCGTTAGGCTGTCCCCTGGCCAGGAAGATCATCCTGTCATTGAGTAGCCACGTACACACTGGTACCACTCTTTCCCATCACACAATCAGTTTCCTTTAACAGAACTCAGCTGCTTTCTGGAGCTTAGGAAAGGCACGTTCAAGAGTCACCAGAGCCATTCTGATTGCCTAATAGTGTTCACAGGGAGACAGGTTAATAACAGCAGTATTTAATCACTTAAATCCATTAACCATCTTAAAATCATCAACCTAGCTACTTAGATTACCCTCAGTGAATTTAGTTCACAACCATACATTCAGTGTACTGTTACTGTACATCTTTAGCCGTAGCCATCGGGCCTGTTTCAATGGTGGAGACTTAAGATAAGACAGAGAAGTTACTGGTCCTAAAATAAAATAATCAAAAATGTTATTTCTATCATTTAAGGTCTGCATTATTATTTTAAAGACTTCTTTAAAGTCGTTCAGTTTTACATTTAAAACATTCACCAATACAAATTGCCCTCTTTATGGCAATGGTTTCTTTAACATCTCTGTGTCTGATTTTTCAACTGAAACACTGTGCTTTACTATAAATAGCTTATTATTACTTATGACACAGGGTCAGATAACAGCCTGTTAGCTGAAATTGACTGAGAGAGACTCTGAGGCACTCAGGATTGGTACACTGTTCTCTCATAAACTTCTAATCATCAAACTTTTATCTATAATCTTTTAACTATCCCAGCTTAAGGCATCTTTGCCAGAAATGACATTTGTTTCCAAATAAACATAATTTTATAGTTGTCTTTTGCCCATACAGGGAATTTAGACATTACAGATTTCCACTCAGATCGAGTCTCTGTCGTACTGGCCGTTTACAGCCACAGCAGACATCAGATTCAGATAAGCGAGCTGTTTCATTACAGCTCCTAACAAACTTATCTTTTAAAAGCAAAACATCAGCTTCTAGTTCTTTCATGGTCAACAGTTTTCAAGCTGTTTGTTTGATCAGATGCCTTTCTACACATTTTACATTTATCAACTGTTAATTCAGTAACAAGCTGCTTCTGCTTATTTGATCTTAAATAATGATTCTAGTTCTCAATAACCATAGTTTAATATCTGTCGTCAAAGTTTTTCTAGGAGTTTATCAATCTCCAATCAGGATTCACACTAAATTTGACAAGGCTACTCTGCATCTTTCGCAGTTATTATAAATCATCCGTGAGATTTGTCTCTCTATATTACCTGAATCCTTTTTCAAAATGTTGCATTAAAACACAATCATACTTTTAGTTACCTTTCTGCAACTCCCATTTGTTGGAGTCATTAATTTTACATCAAACTGTATTCATCAATTCACTTATAATAATTACTATTATAGATATTTTCAAAGGATTCACTTTAAGACTTCAATCTTTTGACCTTGTTTTTTTTTTTTCTTATTCTTTCTCAGACGAAATCTTAATATCGTCACTTAAACACTGATCTACTTTCAAACCCACATTATTATCAGAAATGTGTCACTATCACATTTTCAAACCCCTTCTCAGTGAGCATTTACAGTTACATGTTAAATGGTCCTGCTGACCACAATTTAAACACTCTCCATCTGCTCTAACTTACTGCACACACTTGAAGCAGTGTGTTCCATTGAGGAATGCAAACAGAGCCACTGATAAGCAGTGCTCCATATCCTTTTACAGTCCACCAATGGCAGATACAACAATAGCCGAATCATCATTATTACTGGCACAACATACATTATTGATTTCCGGAATCTTTGGACATAGCTGTCTTTACATTTTACTAATTTGCTATTATCATCAACACTGATTACAGAACAAGTGCATATCTAACATCCAAAAAGCCGGGCTGAATAAGAAGACACTGCTCCTGTACTCTCGACCTTGATCGAACCCTCAGTCACTCCTCAGATATTAAATACAGACATTGTCTGCAATCATAAACACCAGGATATGCATTCGTTTTTTTATAAAACTATAATTTCCAATTCCTTTCATAATAAACGAAGATGGATGGTAAATCCATTCCTTTCACTACCCCCATTAGACCCTTTAGGTTCAAAACACAATGATTGTCAAACTAAAACTAAACCTAATTTCAATCATTATTTTACCATTAAAAATATAGAATTGTTCCCCATGCTTAAAACATTCTTCATGTCATGTTAATCCCTGTCAATCATACAATGCCTTATTTTATTCTAAAACTGTATTTTCATACCAATTAAACAGTTAATTTGACTTCCATAAATTCTGTCAGACATTTTATTTTAATCACATATAGTTTTCTACTATATTTCTTCTCAATCTTCCCCTACATGCCATTTCTTTCTTTATCCTCTCCTTTCTTTTCTCAAACATGCCAGTTCCTTCATTATCTAACCAGTACATGATTGTTTGCACAATCCCCACATAAACATATCTCACACACCAACCTTATGTCCCGTTGCCCTGTTCAACTGATTCTCGCACACTCTTAGTCTAGTTGTTTTCAGTGCTCCCTCCCTGGGGAAATCACGGTATCTTATCAATAGTTTTTTTTTTTTTACAGATTTTACAGATTTTTTTTCAGATTTTATCAGTTTTTTCAATGTCTAACATACATTTTCCCCCCATACTTTTCCTAATTTTACAGAAAAACCGGTGTATCAAATTTGGCATGCTTACCCTGAGATTTTCCCATAGTGGCTGTTTCTGTTACTCTGTGGATTTTCCGTTCGACGCTGCGTCTAATAATCTGATGGACGTCTCCACCAGATCTGATCACTTAACCCAAGACCAGAAAGGGCGCACCCAGTGCTCTTTGCAGATCGATTAACTCTCAGTAGACTGCTACGTGAAGATCCCTCGTCTACAAAACCGTCCCTGACTGGTTCCGTAGAACGCCTCCCCACGCAGTTAGCCCTACTGCATTAACTACGACCCGTTCAAAAGTAAGTCTCAATTGACCCCCAATAAACTGCTGCACGAAGATCCCTCGTCTACAAAACCGTCCCTGACTGGTTTTGCAGAACGCCTCCTCGCACAGTTAGCCCTATTGCATCAGTTTTCTTGACTTACACCACAGAAATGAACAGACCCAGCCGCTATGGCTTTACTCACAAATTGAAAAATATTTTAACCCCAAAAGAAAATATTTTAGCCGTCTCTTACCAGAGATGTCTTGAGTTGCCACGGGTTCGTTTTCATCTGATTCCAGTGGAGCTTCTCCTGGCCCTGATAGCGGTCGGCCCCTCTCTCTGAAACTTACGAGGTAGAGCTGGAACTGCTCAGTCCAGGTGGCCAAACACCGTCCGCTCTCAGGTCCAGGAGGCACTGCCAAGGAATCCCACTTCTGACACCAAATTGTTGTGGAAAAAACTTCTGTTAAACATCATCACTGCGTAAGAGACACTCAGAGTCAAATTAATAAAAAGAGAAGTATTTTATTCTTGCAAGAATAGGCCCAGTCGCCATCACAGCCGTTACATTCTGTGAAGTGAGTGGCGCGCACCAGGAAGACATGAGACAGCTTTTATACTCTTTTCAAGGTTCCTTCTCACCCCTGTACTTTTCCACCCAGATAAGGCCCCCACTTCTGTTCAGTTTCTACTTAAGGACACAAACTGGTACTGGAATAAACTAGCCAAACCTGACCATTCCTAAGGTCAAGACGTCCTGTCCCATATATTCCTGAACCGTCACGCACAAGCACGTACACACATATACTTTTACACATTGAATAGATTAGGAATAAATGACTATTAAAATTTTCCACAACACCGTATAGACAGGAGGAGAAGCTCGCATGCAATCTTTTACTGTCTACGAGGCAATCGGGGGGACATAGAGGCATAAAGTCAAGGGAGAAGCCCATGGATAGAGAGTCCATAAAAGCAATGGGACAAAATATTTCAACAACGTTTTTGAGGAATTAGGTGATTCAGATTTGTCTTGCCACCGCTACTAGAAGATTTACAACTGTCAGACTGTCGTCACGCTCAGTTTGAGACTGCGCAGTGAGAGGCATCCAGCTGCAGCCCCGCAGACTCACTTCTTGCTAGACACCAGTGGCTGGACAGCAGATGTCATTTCCGTATCGTCATTCACTTTTCAAATTGACGTAATTTCCGTATCGTCATTCACTTTTCAAATTTGACGCGCCATGCAGATGTCAGCGGTAAGAAAAAATAATAAACTGTCGATGATTTATAGGTCTGGAACTGTTCATGGAACTGGAACTGTTCATGTTTTATTTTCTCTTGATATAGGGACTTCCCCCACAACCTTACGGGCCTGACTGTGGCATCTTCATTCTGATGGTCAGATTTGACTAATAAGATTGTGTAATTTCCAATAAATATTGCAAAACCATGAAGTGTTAATTTGATCTGGATTGTTTGGTAAATTGTCTGATCATGTGAATCTAAGTATATTTTAAAAACAGAAGTGGTTACATTTACAAAAAAAAGAATCCAAATGGGCAAGGCAAAAAACTGTGGTCAATTAACATGTACAAGTCTGTTGTATTGACAAAACGTCCATTGATCTACTGAATTTAAGTCACAAAAAAGTGATATGATCTGAACAATATATATTTTCAAGGTGGTTCTTGTGAATGCAGTTTGCATGATGTTGACTTCTAATAGTCGAGGATTCGACGATTCGATTCGGAGAGGTCTGATTCGACTAAACCTCATTTGAATAGTAGCGAAGTGTTATGTAACCAATAGGAGTGTGACGGGTTATTATATAACCATGAGACCGACGGTTATAGTTGAACGCCGTCATTAGAACTCTATAACCGCCAAAACTGTGCTATTAAAATATTTTTTACAAACATTTTTTTATCATAGACAATGTTAAAATACTAATATCATCTTATGAGGGAAACGGAGGCAGAGTTGGAGCTTCGGAGGCTGCTCCAGAATGATTCTGAAGAGGTCTGTGCGCCTTTACCGATCAGAATGCGCGCTTACACGGAGTTAAAACCTTGTTTATAGGCTACTCGACGCATCTGCACGAGCGCGCAAAGGTGCGCATGGCAAAAAATGATGCGTTGGGTGCGCAAGACCGGCAAGACCCCATTTCGCTTGGCTGTGTGCACGGCTTTTTTGTAACAGCGCGCGACGCCACGTCCGAGGATGACCGACTTCAAGCCGAAATCTGCCCGAGCATGTAGGCTGCGTCTCACCCATCTCACAGCACCCGGCACGCAGTTTGCGTGTCTAAATCGCAAAGTTCATTGCAAAGTTTTTTGTTAAGGTTTTGTTTACTGTGTGTGATTTATTTAAAACAAAGCACGTTCATTGCAACATTTTTTTTTGTTTGTTTGTTTTTTTTTGTTAAGGATTCATTTAATGGAAGGCACATTCACTTCTAGTTGTCTTGCTGTTCGTTTTAAATAAACGTAGAGCGAGTTGTCCTATAACAGATGAACAGTTATTCAACCGAACGTCTAGCTGCTATCTTAAAAAAAAAAAAAAAGTTCGACTATCAGTCGACTACGGCAAAATCTAATGAATCAGATTCGACTATGAAAATCCATAGTCGAAAACAGCCCTATGTAAAGAGATATGATAAAGCACTGTGGGAAAAATATAATTTACAGGTTCTAATCTGGCCTTAGAAAAACAGTAAAATCGACATTTTTTACATAGTAATTTGTGAATATTTTAAATGTTTAATAAAGGGGCAAAAAGTCATATTTTCTTTTTTTTTCACAGCATTTGTGTAGCCTACAGTTCAAATATTGGTGTTCAACTTTGCCTTACACCGACCGTTCATTTTTAGTTTTTCAATTACGGGTTAAAAAAAAAGAAAAACGAATGGACGCAAAAGTAGGCTACCTTATATTATTAAATATTTCAAATAATGTATTTGTAGAAAAGTTTGATAGTCAATCAAAATAGTCAATCCTATTTTTCCTATTTTCTGTCGGGTCGGATTTTTCCCGCGCTGTCTGCGGATGTGACGTCAAGCGCGTTCATGTTAAACGTTTCAGATCACTCTGCCACCACCGCTAGTCAGCAAGTAGCCTACACTCGCAAACTTATCTCAAACAATATATGAAGAGTTCAGATGCAAAAGCCTCTAAAAGCCATTTGAAATTTTCTTCTAAAATGATCATTTTTATCAAGCTCGTATATTTAAATTCAGTAATTTCACTTAAATGACAATTAATGGGTAATTTGTCTTGCAATTTAAGTGAAATTATTCAAATTAAATATACGAGCTTGATAGAAATGATCATTTTAGAAGAAAATTTCAAATGGCTTTTAGAGGCTTTTGCATCTGAACTCTTCATATGTATTTGACTGTTCTTACCTCTGTAAACATAATGTTGACCTCCTTGCAGCAGATGACTTGTGAAGTGTGCACGTACGAGCGCGCGCTGCGAGAGCGAGCAGAGCAGAAAGTTCTGTTTTTTGGCCACAGGTGTCAGTCGTGAGTTAAAATTTCAGAAAAACGCATATAGGCCCTTTAAGTAAGTTAATGTTATTTCATTTCCATGGCAAGAATTGCATGCATGTAAGCATCTTTATTAAAGTGAATTAGTGTGAATCTCTCACGCATAAATCTTTCATCAACAATAACCTACTAATTTTAAGCATGATCATAAACATAGAAATGCATGGCTAACATTGCATGTTGCCAATATTTTTGAGAGACCTCCAGGCTAATGCTAATGAATACAATTTGTGTCATGCTGGAAACATGGAAACATTTTCTGGTGTTTTTTTTTTTTTCCGATTAAAGCCAATGCAGCTTCTTTCTTCTTCCAAATTAGGAAATGAACCCACTTCTTTTTTAATTATGGCGGGGAGGGGAAATTACATCATGCACAATAATTTGCACTAGTTATAATGACGTTTGAGATATCTGTAACTTTCATTCTGCCTAGTCAAAACTGAATTATAGATATCTGCAATTGTCATTTAAGATGTGTGACGAGTTGAATGTCGTTTTCATTGCAGATATCTGTAATTCGGTTTTGCCTAGTCAAAACTGAATTACAGATATCTCTATCTGTCACAATAGACCAATTTTCAGTTGGTAAACATGGTGACGTTTTTCTGTGAGCGGAGCTTAGGTGGTGGCAGAACGATGACCGCTCTGGCCGCTTCCCTAACGTTAGTATGCAAGTTTTGTTAGCTTGTTTTTTAACAATGACTGGAGAAAATCCAATTTTATCTTAATGTGCAAAGTCAGTCACTGTCCAGGACCGCGATTGTTATTTGCCAAAGTTAATTTTAACGGACGGAACCAGATTGGCCGACCCGTAGCCGTTACACGCTCACTCAATGGACGATCTGACAGGATTAACGTACCTCCTACACCTATCCGATAGAGAAACCGAACGTAAAGAGAAACGGAGGGCAAATCTTTAGATGCATATAACTATGTGCTGAATGGTCATGTAGAAGACTTGTGAGTACGATCCGCAGTTCTGCCGCCAGCGCCAAGAAGACCACAATGTAAGCAGTGACAGTACGGTGCAATTTTAATGATGTTGTAGCGAACCTACATAATAATAATATACATAAAATGTATTTAAGGGGGCCGGAAGGCCAATTTAGCTCAAAGGGAATGATTCATCGATTTGCAATGAATCATTGACCGAATCACTATGGAACCGAGCAAATGACTCGTTTAGAGTTCATTTGAACGGGCCGTAATTTTAACCTTGGCAACAGATATTTATCCAATTTATAGTGAAACACTATGTATTAGCAAGGTAACTTTAGATCGGCAGTACAAGACATTAAATGTGTAAGCAAAACACAAGACGAATATCTTTTCAAATATATGGACGACTTTATTAACTATTCTAAACACATAAAACTAATGTCTAAACCCAATCACACACACACATTCATTCAAGGCGCAGAGGAAGAGAGAGAGAGAGAAAGAGTGAGTTTTCAGAGTGAGATGCACTTTGCAAGACATAAACCTGAACGAACCACCAAGCATTAATTTAAACCTTCGTTTCTTAGACAGGTTATTACATGTACATTAAAAAGCACCAGGTCAGTTACAGTCTGGAGTACTTGCTTGTCTTTGCGTTGCTTAGGCCAGGGAATTCCCTATTTGAGGTGCTTCGTCAAAGGGGTTTCCCGGCTGCGTGGCTGGTTGTCTTTGGAGTGCCTGGCTGGAGTTTCTGAACCGCCGGTCACGTGATGTGTTGGCGGATGGATGAACAAGAGTCTTTACAGTTCGAAGTGCGTTGCAGGAGAGACGTGTAAACGAACTTTACAGCAAAACTTAACTTAGAACGAGACTTTTAACGAGAAAATAAAATAAAGGAAGAAATGAAAGTACGAGATGAGATGGCTTGAATGAAGCTGTTTAAACTCCGATCTTGATGGGTTTGTCTGCTGGCTTGGTCTAACTTGGTCTGGTCGATGTAGAAGCGTACGAACATGAACACTCTCTTGCTGTTTTTTGATAGAGAGAGGCACAAACTTAATTCAACACCGAACCGAACTGAACCGAACCGAAATGAACTGCTCTCTGAACGGCTGAACTGAACTGCCTTGTTCGGGTCTTTAACTTAAAGTTAGTCCAACCTCTTTTGGAGAATTCTGGCCAATTGGACAAGGGCATCCTCTTAGGAGGTGGACCTCGTTTCTTCTTATCATAAATCAGGCGGTATCTATGATCTGCTTGCTCTCCAACACTAAGCAGAGAGATCAAGAGATCACAGTTTAACATTATAGATTATTATAATCATACAAAGCATTTTACACAGATTTCACTCAAGCCATCTTAAGAATTAAGGGCATACGATTATTTCGATTGGAAGCACGATACTCGTTCATTCATACACACAGTTATAATCATCATTACATGATTTATATGGAATCTAAGCATAATACAAACATGAATTGTAGGAAAAACAAGAATTATGATGTTTGATTATGAGTCCACTGAGCATTGTTCTGTGTGAGTTGTTTTCTGCAGAATGTGCAGAATTAATGTAGTTTGATATGTAAAGTGTAAAAGTCATTCTGGTCTCTGAATGAAAGCGTGGTCTGTTAAATAACTCTGTCCTGTTTAGCAGTGGTGATGCTGAGGGAGGTCAAAGGTGGTCAGGCCTGTTTAACCATTTGTGAGGAAATTTGTCTTGGTTAAGAATGAACAGTGACAAGTTCTTCCTGCTTTGGCTTATCTCTTTATGGCCTGCGGAGCCCTAAAAGTCCTTTCTGAGGGGGTTTTGGAGGCCATAAAAATCTCCTCTGGAGGGGGTTTAGACAATTTGGAGCCAGTGTTGTGACTTAGGAATGTGGTGTTAAAATCCGGAATGCTGAATCACATTTGAATGAAGCCCATGAGAGATTAGAAAGATTAATTTGTGTTTGGTTCATCCGTAAATTCTCTACAATGTGAATATTTTCTAGAAATAAAAATTCCAGATACAGCATATTCATTTTTCATTGATTCTAGCACCCAACAACACAACAAGATGACATTTAATAAAAAATAATAACATTTTAAGCTCCTTATTATGTAGCGGAATCTGTGCTGGTTTGTATTGGCCGCCTGCAGTTTTCCCTTCGTTTTGCCTCCAGCTAGCGCCGTGACGTAACTGTGACGTCGGCAGGAAATTGGTCTATTACGTTACAGATATCTTGAATGACAATTCCAACTATCCAAAATGTAATTACGACTAGTCAGAAAGACGTTGTTGATATCTACAATGTTAATTCCGGATAGTCAAACTTAGCTTTTAAATGTTAAAATGGCTTGCCATAGGTTTCACTGTCTACACAACACTAACCGGCGTTTCTGAAAATCCTCACCCTGGCAAGGGTATATCCTATAAGATTTATTAATACTTAATAATTCCTAAAAGATTTGTATTATAATACTTCTGTGATGTTCTGTAATACCTCTAGTACTTCTATAGTTTGTCCCATATATTATATTACAATAATATTTTATCCTAAAATATTCCAATGGTTGTTTTTCATAAGGGATGTCTCATTCACATTAGCGTTCTCTTTCATAGGTTCTCTCAACGCTGCGGAAAGCGCAGTGGGATATTCTCTGAATGTGCCGATTGTCTGAAGCCTTATAGAATCACGCCAATTCATTGGCTGATGGCGTCCGCGCAATATGGCTCCGCCCCGACGCTCTTACGTCGCATCATACGTATTCGCGCGCGCGCCATCTGCTCCTCAGATTTCTCTGCCTTCAGAACGAAGCGGTCACGTTTGCCCTTCGCTCGTGATTTTTCTGAGCTACAATTACATCTAGGATTATTCTCGGCGCTTCTGCGACTGTTCAAGCGGAACTCTGTTTCTCCTTACGGTGAAGCTGCCATGGATTACAGATGCTGTACTCCGCCATGTGCTCGTTACATCGCTAACGACGACCCACACAGTAAGTGCGTTAAATGTTTGGGTTTTTCACATGCGCGTGAGGCAGTTATAGGATCGTCTAAATGCAAATTCTGTGAAAATTTGTTGCTCAAAACCCTCAAATTGCGGCTCGCGGTCTTTGAGAGGGAATCATTCGTCTCCCCCTGTCGCGCTCCCGAGGCCTCTCGAGGATCCGCGACCTGGGGTTCGGATGTAGAGCTTGAGGATGCGGAGTTCGAGCAGACGAGCCCCGCTCTTTCTCTCCCTCCCTCCCCTCGGCACGCGCGAGACATGCCAGTCGAATTTTCACACGATTATTTGCGCCCCAGCCCGGGAGCACGCGACGCGGTTTCTTTCGGGCTGGAGGATATACTTTTTACCGAGGCTTCCGACTCCGAGGATTTCGGGCCTACTCTCGCCGACGAGGTTATTCCGCCGAGCGGCCAGGAAGCGCGGCCTACTGCGGCCTACGCGGAGCTCGTTGACGTGCTTTCGCGCGCTACGGAGAAGCTCACTATTGATTGGCCCGACGAGCCACGTGAGTCTCAGTCGTCGAAACTCGACGAAAGGCTTCTCAGTGGCCCTAATTCTAGGCCTCAACGGAGGAAGCTGCCATTTTTCAGTGATCTGCATCATGAGATCTCCAGATCCTGGAAGCAGCCTTTCTCTTCGCGCCTCACTAATGCGGCTGCTGCTGATTTCACCAACCTGGTAGGTTCTGTGGAACAGGGCTATTCCGCCATTCCGGCGATTGAGGAAACTCTAGCCGACCATCTTGCTCCGTCGTCTGCGCCGTCCTGGAAGTCGCGCCCCCTTCTCCCTTCTAAAGCATGTAGGACTACTTCCTCTCTCATTGGGAAATCCTACATGGCGGCTGGGCAGGCAGGCATGACCCTGCACACTATGGCCATTCTTCAGGCCTACCAGGCGGACGTCCTGAAGGAAATGGACGAGGGTGACGGTGTGACCCCTGAAGCGGTCAAGGAGCTTCGTAAGGCTACGGATTTAGCCTTAAGAGCCACCAAGCATACCGCACGTGCTATAGGTCGCTCTATGGCTGGTTCTGTTGCGGTGGAGCGCCACTTGTGGCTTAATCTCACGGAGATCCGTGATAAAGAGAAGGTTTTCCTTTTGGACGCCCCCATTTCTCAAACAGGGTTGTTTGGTGAGGCGGTCAACACAGTGGTTGAGAAATTCCGCTCCTCCAAATCCCAATCGGCCGCGTTCAGACAGTTCATGCCCAGGAGGGCTAGGGAACCTTCTGCTCCCCCCCCGGTGCGACCCAGAGAACGTCCCTCTCATAGACCGGAGTTCTCTTCCAGAAGAAGCGAACCAGGGCATCCCCCACCTGCCACGGTTTGGGGAGCCCGTGGTCGCCCGTTTCCCCGTCAACGGCCTCACAAGCGCCTCCAGTTGAAGCGGTCCGACAAACCGACTGCTCCGGCGGCGCAGAGCCGTTCCTGACCCTCCGGTCAGAAAAAGGAGAGCTCCTCTGGTTCCTCAGGGTTGGGTCAGACCGCGCAAGCGTTTCTGCCCACCTCCCAGCTCTCCTTTCCTTGCCCTGTCACCTTCGCCACTCAGAGTGTCTCGAAGTGCAGGCCATATTTCACCTTCTCTACTCAGTCTGGTGCGGGAGGAAGGAGACGCTTTCGGCTTTCTCCCCTCACCCCCCACGCTCTCTATAACTACCGGCCGCATCCTCGGAGGCACTTTCCGTTTTCCTCCGAAGCAGGCGGACCTGGTCACCATGACCCCAATCTCGATGCCTCCCATCACGTGCCAGGACGCCGATGGCCCTCCTGCACAGTCAACCTCTTTACCCCAGGAGAGTCAACACGGCACCCTTACTCAGGTATGTCGTCTGCATTACAACATCCCTCCTCCTCTGTCACATTTCCTTCCAGAGTGGGAACGCTTACCAGGGGTATCGTCCTGGGTTCTTCGCACAATTCGGTTCGGCTACACTCTTCAGTTTTGCCGCAATCCCCCCTGTTTCAACGGGGTGTTTCCTACTGTAGTAGACAGCGCCGCTCAGGCTTCTGTACTGCAGCAGGAAATCTCTTCCCTCCTTCTCAAAGGAGCAATAGAGGAGATTACTCCAGGGGAAACCGAGCGGGGCTTTTACAGCCGTTACTTCCTGGTCCCGAAGAAGGGCGGTGGTTTGCGTCCCATACTGGACCTCCGCCGACTGAACTTCGCCCTTTACAAAGGGAAATTCAAGATGTTGACGCTGAAAGCTATCATATCTCAGATTCGCCAGGGGATTGGTTCGTGACGATAGACCTAAAGGATGCTTATTTTCACATCCAGGTTGTACAGCGACACAGGCAATTCCTCAGGTTCGCCGTTGGAGAAAGGGCGTTCCAGTACAGGGTCCTTCCCTTCGGCCTATCTCTAGCTCCAAGGACATTCACAAAGTGCATGGATGCAGCTCTGGCCCCATTGCGGCTCCAGGGCATCCGTGTTCTAAATTACCTGGACGATTGGCTCATTTTAGCCCAATCCAGGGAGCTAGTGGCCCACCACAGAGACGTCGTTCTGAGTCATATCCAGTCTCTCGGTTTGAGGTTGAACTCGGAGAAGAGTGTTCTTGCTCCGGCTCAAAGCACCGTTTTCTTGGGGGTGAACATGGATTCCGTTCTCATGCAGGCCCGTTTGGCCCCTGCACGGATTTCCAGCTTGACGACATGCTTGGCTCGTTTTTCACTAGGCCATCATGTGTCTGTGGGCACCTGCCGCAGGATGCTGGGCCTTATGGCTGCGGCCTCCTCCGTGCTGCCGCTGGGCCTACTCCACATGAGACCCTTCATGTGGTGGGTGAAACTCTCAGGGGTTCGACCCTCCGGGTCAACCCTTCGCCTACTGAAGGTATCGCGCAGTTGCTTTCGAGCCCTGTCAGTTTGGCGGGACCCTCTTTTTCTTCGGAAAGGGGTCAGCATGGGTGCGGTATCTCGTCGCCAGATGATTACGACGGATGCCTCTCTCACCGGCTGGGGAGCGGTTTTCGAGGGCAGACCAGCGTGTGGGGTCTGGACCGGAGAGGCTCTCTCCTGGCACATAAACTGCCTGGAGTTAAGGGCCGTTTTTCTGGCTCTGCTTCATTTCCTCCCTCTTCTGGAGGGTCACCATGTCATTGTCAGAACGGACAATATGGCAGTGGTGTCTCATGTGAACCGGCAGGGAGGTTCTCGGTCGCGCACCCTAGACAGGCATGCGCGTCACCTTCTCCTGTGGTCTCAGAGCAGATTCCTATCTCTAAGAGCGGTTCATGTCCCAGGGGTTCTGAACCTCGCAGCAGATTTTCTGTCGAGACAGAAACTCCGATCGGGAGAATGGATGTTGAACCGCCAGACGATGGCTCTAATCTGGAAGGTTTTTGGAGAGGCGGAGGTGGACCTCTTTGCATCTCAAGAGTCATCCCAATGCCCTCTTTGGTTCTCCCTGAGTCCCCCGGCCCCATTGGGGATAGATGCGTTCGCTTACCCTTGGCCAACGCAGAAACTCTATGCCTTCCCGCCCATCAAACTGATCCCGGCGGTCTTGGCCAGAGTGAGAGAGAGCGGAGTCCGCCTCCTCCTGGTAGCTCCGTTCTGGCCATCTCAGCCATGGTTTTCGGAGCTAGTTCCTCTACTGGAGTCTCCCCCCTGGAGGATCCCGGTCAGGGAAGATCTGCTGTCCCAGCTACAGGGCAGGATATGGCATCCTCGCCCAGACATGTGGAAGCTGTATGTTTGGCCGATCAGAGGCCGTTAGCATTAAGCTCTGGTCTCCCAACTGACGTTCAGGAGACTATTGCGAGTGCTAGAGCTCCTTCTACAAGGAGATTATATTCTTCCAAATGGAAGGTTTTTGAGACTTGGTGTTTAGCACATGATAAGAGCCCAGTTAACTGCCCTGCTGGTTCAGTACTGGAATTCCTGCAGGAGAAGTTTGCGGCTGGAGCAGCCGCTACCACTCTCAGAGTTTATGTCGCGGCTATTGCAGCGCATAGGGAATCGGATGAGATTCCCCTAGGCAAGTTAAGGTTAGTTTCTGCCTTTATGCGTGGGGTGAAGCGCCTGAAACCGGCTCGCTCCCCTAGACCCCTCATGGGATCTTTCTGTTGTCCTAGAGGGTTTGACGAAAGCCCCCTTTGAGCCCTTGGAGTCAGCTCCGGATAGGATTCTGACTCTTAAGGTTTCTCTTTTGTTAGCTTTGTCCTCATTAAAGCGGGTGGGAGACTTACAAGCTCTTTCTGTTAGCGAGTCCTGCTTGGACTTTGCCCCTGGCCTGGTCAAAGTTTCCTTGAGGCCGAGACCAGGGTATGTCCCCAAGGTTCTTTCCTCAAGTTTCCGCTCTCAGGTAGTTAACCTTAATGCTTTCCACCCTCCTCCATTTTCATCTGAGGAAGATAGGGAGCTTAACTTGCTCTGCCCAGTTCGTTCTCTTAAGATATATGTAGACCGCTCAGGCGGTTGGAGGAAATCTAACCAGCTTCTGGTTTGTTTCGGTGCTAGCCGCCGTGGGCTTGCTGCATCGAAGCAGAGGATTTCTCACTGGGTCACAGAGGCTATCTCGTTGGCTTATGGGGTGCGTGGCTTGCCTTCACCTCTTATCATTAGAGCACATTCCACCAGAAGTGTAGCATCTTCTCAAGCTCTTTTTAGAGGAGCACTTTTGGAGGATATTTGTGTTGCGGCAGGCTGGTCCTCTCCGCATACTTTTGTAAGGTTCTATAGCTTGGATCTTGACATGACCCCGGGTTCCCAGGTTCTTTCTGTTTGAACTCGTTTCGGTCGTTGTCTCTTTTATCTACCAGTCATAAAAGCGCTCTAGCTTGGCGAGTTTGGTAGTCCGTTCCCACTGCGCTTTCCGCAGCGTTGAGAGAACCTATGAAAGAGAACGTCTCTGGTTACTTACGTAACCTATGTTCTCTGAATAGGGAACGAGACGCTGCGTTAGCGGCCAAGCTCCTCACGCTGCTGACAGTTTCTTTTCGGCAGAGAAATCTGAGGAGCAGATGGCGCGCGCGCGAATACGTATGATGCGACGTAAGAGCGTCGGGGCGGAGCCATATTGCGCGGACGCCATCAGCCAATGAATTGGCGTGATTCTATAAGGCTTCAGACAATCGGCACATTCAGAGAATATCCCACTGCGCTTTCCGCAGCGTCTCGTTCCCTATTCAGAGAACATAGGTTACGTAAGTAACCAGAGACGTTATCAGCTTAAGATTGGCTTCATAGGCCAATCGCTACGTAATGACCGTAATGACCATAGATAGACAGTAAAAGAAATAATGACGCCAGCCGTGAACCTGTCAGCACAGTCCCTCGTACTACCGATAGCTAACCGTTTTACAAAAGCATAGTTTGGAGTGAAGCATACGTGTACAATTGGTAAGTGACAATGTTTTATAGAGTTATAGTGTGCAACATATGATTGAGTTATAGGCTAATGTTACCGGTAGCTACCGCGATGTCTTACCTGGAGATTCAACCAGATAACAGACCCAGTTTTTAATTAAATAAGGGCAATCATATCCTATTGCAGTTTTGCAATGTATCGTTGCCGGTCGGCAGGCGTCAATGCCTCACAATAAGACATTTTTGGCATTCAAATACACACGATGCTCACGGTGTTTTCCCCATAGGTTTTCCCCCACGCCCCCAACTATGACGCATTGCCGAATGTATTGTGTGTGGAAAACTTCCAATGGAAAGTTCGTGCCTTTTGAAAGCTGTGGGTGTTTCTAAACTTGTGGGTGTTTTTTTTAGTCTATGGTGTTTTCACACTGGTTGGTATGGCAAGCAATTTTAACATTTAAAAGCTAAGTTTGACTATCCGGAATTAACATTGTAGATATCAAACAACGACTTTCTGACTATTCGTAAATACATTTTGGTTAGTTGGAATTGTCATTCAAGATATCTGTAACGTAATTGTTACTAGTCGAAACGACAGATAGAGATATCTGTAATTCAGTTTTGACTAGGCAAAACTGAATTACAGATATCTGCAATGACGTCATTGAAAACAAGGAAGAATATAGTTGCCGATATCTGAAATGTTCTTTTTGACTAGGCAAAACTGAATTACAGATATCTGGAGATATATCCAGCTGCAGACCCGCAGCACCACCAGTTTCAGAACCCCAGCGCCAGAACCCCAGCGCCAGAACCGGAAGTGAGGGAGGGGCGGAATTATTATTTTTGCATTATAGTTATTTTTGCAAGAATGTAAGGACAAACATTGTAAGGACCTGAGAGTGAGTTCCTCATTTGATACATTGTAAGTTAAATTTATACAGGATTGTTGTGATAAAATAGGGGTGAATTGGTCATTTGTTTTATACATATGTTTCTTTTAAAACAATGCCGAATTTTCTCTCTCTTTTTAAGATTTTTGACATTATTATTTTACATAAAGAAAAATGCATGCTGCACATGTTCTCGTGAAATAAAGTATATTTTATATATAAAAAAAATATTAAACAATCAATATCAGGCATTACAAATTCATATTAACAACACATAGCCTACCTTCAATATCAAAACAATTTAAGATTTTGTAAACACAATAAATAAATAAATAAATAGAACATAAAATATCACAGAGGTCTAATTAGTTATCAAATTGTGTATGATTTTGAAAACCTCCAAGGCTTATACAGAGTTAACTCCTTCATAAAAACCAAAAACAAAGGTCTTACCTTCATAAATCTATACTTATGTATAAATTGCTTAGCTAAAACAATTAAACTGTTATGCATTAAAATTCCCATAAGTTTCAAGCATTATTTTTCACCATTATGATCAGAAAGTAACTCTCATAATACAATGAAACGGATAACTACAATTATATTACACAAAATCAATGTTTTAAAATGCTTATTGCTGTACCACATATAAAGTATGTTTCGTGTGTAGGCTAATAAAAGCATGCCGTTTCGTGTCTAAGCAAATTATGCTCCAAAACGTTAGGTGGCGTTAGAACGTAAGCTCCGCCCCTCACTTCCGGTTCTGGCGCTGGTGTTAGAACGTAAGCTCCGCCCCTTACTTCCGGTTCTGGCGCTGGTGTTCTGAAACTGGTGGTGCTGCGGGTCTGCAGCTGGATACTATAGGATATCTGCAACACATATCCAGTCTAGCTGTTAAATGTTAAAATGGCTTGCCATTTTAAACACCATGGGTGTTTATAAATCATGCAATTAAAATGATGCCCTTCTCCCGACCCCACCCCTAAGACCTACCCACACTGTGACGTGGGCAAATCAGGTAATGCGGTTGAAAACGCCCCTCTGTTTATGGCCTCGCCCCCTGATCTGGTAACTCTATTTGGATGCAACCGATTCATTCAGTAGCCGAAGTGTCTGCTTAGGAGTACTACCGAACAACTATGAGGATTTTATCAATTCGAAACCTGCAGGAATCGCCTAGAAACGGTAAATCAATACAGACTTAAACGTACAGATAAAAATAATAATAAATATATATATATATATATATATATATATATATATATATATAAATATAGCTGCGAGCAGCGATTACGGGCCCAAGCCGGTGGCACCGCAACCCTGGTGCACCAGGGTGGCGGTACCGTCGGCTTTGGCCCTTCATCGCTGCTCGCAGCTATATTTATATATATATATATATATATATATATATATATATATATATATATATATATAAAGCCAGTGGCACCGCCAGCCTGGTGCCTTTAGCGTTATTGTGCACGACGTGACACAAAATATCTGCTCGCTATCTGCCGAACCGCTCTGGTAGTTCCGCTTCAGCACTGATGATGTTGTAGAATTAGTGCGCTCTGGTTGGTCTGGATTATTGGGGATTTTTTATTTTATGCAGAAATAAGTTATTTATAATACAGATAGAGAATAAAGTTAGTGTTGATTAAAATGAAAGAAAACAATTATATTGATCTGAAATATAGCACATTAATTTTAAATTTATTTAGGTTCAATTACCAAACATACAATCTTAATTTAATTTAAAGCAAACAATACATTTAAAATATATGGGTTGTATGCACATAAAAAAAAAAGAAGATATATCCAAAAAAGACAAGGCCTTAAAGCAGTGGTTCTCAATCTTGGTCCTATGGGTGCCACTGCTCTGCACATTTTATATGTCTCCTTTATCTGACACACCCACTTCAGTTAATAAAGCTCTTTCCTAACGAGCTGATGATCTGAATCAGGTGTGTTAAATGAGGGAGACATACAAACTATGCAGAGCAGTGGCTCCCTAGGACCAGGATTGAGATCCACTGCCTTAAAGGGTTAAACTCTTTTCACTGTAACAGACACACTCTCTCTCACACACACACACACACACACACACACACACACACACACACACACACACGTCAAGTCACTTACATTTTAGATGCAATATTGACGGTTTTTCTGTTTCAGCCGCGAAAATAGTTAAACAAAGATCACAGCAGAACCATTGCGCATCTCACAGCAACATGTTTTCTCATTACTGAATGATTCAGCATTTTGGACAAATTGGTTTACTCAAAGATTCAATTAGGGTTGTGCCGATAGACGATATCATAGTTAAGCCAGCATCGCAACCCATCGCATCCATACCTGTCTCATTCATGAATGACTCAGTCGTTCGAACGAATCGTTTGAACGAATGAATCAATGACTCGCTCATTAAGACGGTAGCCTGGCGACACCTAGTGACGGTTCAGTGTTATGTTTAAAAGTATCATTCTTTCCAACGATTTTTAATTGACTCATATTTAAAACAATCTCATAACATCTTTTAATGCATTGTTATTTTTCAATGTAAATGATGTAATTTGATCAGCCCTACCTAGGGTAACAGCCATATAGTATCTTATTATTCTAAATAATTGAATTTATTGATCAAATTTACAAATTAAAATGAAAGATGAAGCATACATTTAATAAGATTGGACTAGGGGTGCCTTGCAGATATTACAATTATGCACTTTTAAATATACCATTGCCACCCACCGTCAATTTGGTGTGTGTGTGTGTGTGTGTGTGTGTGTGTGTGTGTGTGTGTGTGTGTGTGTGTGTGTGTGTGTGTGTGTGTGTATGTGTGTGGGTTGGTTTGTGTGGGTTGGTTTATGTGATTTATGAGGACACAAATTTGTATAATGACGTGTATTACACTGGTATTACAACTTATGGGTGGTTTATGAGGACATTTCAAAAGTCCTCATAAATCAAATGGCTTGAAAAACATAAAAAACAATGTTTTATTAAAAAAAATTAAATGCAGCATGTCTGTTATATGCCTTTATTAAAAAAACGTATTTAAAAAATACAAGGCTTAAGACATTTATTTTCTTTTTTAATGAAGGCCAAACCACACAGCAGTGAAATGGTTAATCTAGCCCCACTCCCCCTCCCCCTCCCCCTTCCCACACTCACAGACACACACACAGAGAGCAGGCGCATAGCCCCACTCCCCCTCCCCCTTCCCACACTCACAGACACACACACACAGAGAGCAGTCACAGAGACGTAGGCTCAGAGAGAAATGACCATATTCAAACCAAAATATCTGACTTCCTCTTGGTTGTTACTAATGACTGTAAATTAGAAAGTTGTCTGGCTGGAGGAGAACTATATAAATACAGATTTTTGTAACTCTAGATGAAACTAACCCGCCCACTTTTGTCAAAAGGTGGCGCTACTGAGTCCCTGCACCACGCCCGTTTCTGAAACTATGCACATGTCACCTGGCTAATAAAAGTGATCTGTCTGTCGAGTTTCATGCAATTTTAAGCAATTTCAGGCATGCTAAGAGTCTCAAAAGCATCCAAAAAGAATATTAAAGTTTGATGGATTGCCACAGCAACAGTTTCAAAGATATCAAGAATCCTTTCACAGGTCTTCATCTGCCGTGTATTTACATTATACAAATGAAGTTTGAAGCAAATCGGGTAAAAATAAGAGGGTGATTTCAAAGCATTTTGAAAGTGACACACTTCCTGCTGCCAGTTGGTGGCGCTATAACTTTGACTCACAATAGTCACATCCATGTGATCGGGCTCTTAGAACGAACACACTGCTGAAGTTTCATCAAGATCAGTTAATGTATGCAGTAGTTATGACACACTTCCTGTTTCACGTTTCTCGCCATAATTTCGTTTCCTCGCCACGGCCAAACCGTTCGAGATATCAAAAATCCCCTCGCAAACTTTCATCCTCAATGTCTTGACTTCACGCTGACCGAGTTTCGTGCCGTGTGTTTGAATTCTCTAGGAGGAGTACTTCAAATTCCTTTGCGTGTGTTTTACCAACAACCCTAAATAGCCCACTTCCTGTTGGGCTGGGGTAAAAAGTAAGAGTGTGAAGTATATATGAAACGATGAGATCTACATGTGTACCGAGTTTCATATTATTACATGCAAGCGTGTTTGATTTATGGACCATGTTTTCGGACCCCGTTCCAGGGGGCGCTGTCAAGCCCCCCTGCCACGCCTGGGTACCATCTTCAGCCCGGCCCTGATGGCCGCGGGTTCTGACATGTGTGCAAAGTTTCAGGAGTTTTTGAGCATGTTAAGGCCTCCAAAAGTGTCCAAAAGGTAGTAAAAAAATAATAATAATAATAATAATAATAATAATAATAATAATAAATAATCCTTAGGAAAACAATAGGGCCTTCGCCCTTTGGGCTTGGGCCCTAATAAATATATTATGTGTGATGATCCTGAATGACGGAGATATATTTAAAGTTAAAGCCAAACTGTCATTCAGTTCGTTTTAGTTGTAGGCTATGCAGTAGCAGCCTGCAGACATTACATGCTATAATGTGTGACTTCTTTTAAAGGACATGATGTCATGATGTGGGAAACTAATATTCATTCGAAGATTGTGGAGATAAAATATGATTGTATGTCTGAACCGTTCACAAAACCACACTTGTCACTGGTAAGTTTTTATCACTAAACAAACAATATAAAGCCAACAGCACTTCTGGGTTCAACTTATTTATATATGCTACGCTAGAATATTCCTGTCGCACACTGTATAATTTTCTAATAGGTAATCAAGAGGATGATAATGCTTATAATAGGAATAGGATCATCAAAGGTAAAATTTGTTAAATTAGCCTAGAAATACAAGCTTTATCATGGCTGCTATGTTTTGAAGAACAAATAATACATGGACAACAAGCCTGTCACTTAATGATTTGTGTATGTCTTTGTATCCACTCAGAAACAAACAATCACCTTGGACACTTTTAAACTCATTATAACAGACCTGGCAACACAGCTAGATAGAGTCACAACAAAGGTACAATACTAATTGTTACTGATGATGGTACGTTTGTGTCAGGCATTTTATGCTAGCAGATCATCTCTTGACATGCCTCAATCCCTGTCTCATTTCAAAGGCTGCATAAGTCAATGATAATGCCTCAGTAAAGTAACCATGACATTCTATGTATAGAATAATGAAATCACAACAATTTACACTTCAAAAGGAATAACAGTCACATTTTTTATGAAATATGCGGCCGACAAATGCACCTTTGAAATGGGACGGATAAACGATGAGCAAGTGAGAGATCATCTACCTCATCATCATTCTTTTGCCTAGACACTGAGTGAGTATTTTTTTACTACTATTTATTTTATAGGTTTTTGAACAGTCCCAAGCTTACAACGTGGTGGATGACTTGAGTTTGGAGGAGTGTGAAGTTTTCATTGTCAGATGGTCTGAGGAGCTGAAGTGTTTGCGTGCAAAATACAGAGGCCACCTAGGCAAGGTAAAAGTGACTCAATATCTGTTTGTAAGTACACACAGAGTCCAAATTTAATGCCTTAGAAATTGCCAAATGCGAGTAAAAATATTTTGACCAGGAAATAAAATGGTGACGGCCTATTACTTCATCAGGAAATGCTACAGTCTGTTGAGACTCCCACAAAGATTAGCTTCTAAAGAACTCCATTGTGAAATATTCCATTCTAATATACATATTCCATGGAAGAAACACAAACACTTCATACCTACACTATATTTCCATATAATTGGAATGTATTTAAATTGATGATTTGCTTTTGTTAATCAGCTGCAAAATGTGGATATGTGCTTTTAATTGCACATTTTCCTCCATGAAGTAAAGGAGAATGAGATGGAAACCAGATAATTAGTTAGGGTGTTTCGATAATTAGTCCCTTTGGTTCATAATACTGTTGGTAACAGATTATAATTTATGATATGTATAGGTATGATCATGTTGATGTCAGTCTACTGCTGCTGGTGAACTCCATAATGGGCAGTAGTGTTTCATGTACTTGTGTCAACAGTATAAAGTTAGCCTATACAGAAAGCTATCAGAACCATGAGAAAACATTCATTCAAACCTAATGCCTTGAATAATCAATCAGCCTCTGATGAAGAGATATAAGACATGCATTATGCACATCACAAGTATTGCAGATACAACAAGATTGTTAAAAGGTAGTTAATGTTTAAATATTTCTATTTCATCAGATTTCCGATGTTAAGAAATTTCGAAGTACTCTGAAAGGTCTAAACACCAGAGATCATCAAGTTCAGAAGCTGACAGAAGATTTTCACTGGTTTACTTATATTTTGAAGTCACTTCCAAAGGTTAGTCATGATAAAAAAAAAAGCTTTATTACTTGAGCATAGTGTCTTTTTAAGCCCATGCATATTAATGTGGATTTATCTGCCTTGTTAATTTTCTCTTTTTGTTTGTTTAGTCCTCAGTGTGTCAAGAAGGACGTGCTAGAGTAGAGCTGTTGAATCTTTACAGACTGTGGAAGAAAGGGCAGCTGATCAGCATGCTTCCTATCATGGACTTTATCATGGAGACACTACTCAAGGAAAAGGTATCATGCTGAGATCATGTTTTTCTTTTGTTTGTTTTCTTGTTTAAATGTTACTCCACCATTATAATAATCATCCACATGTGTAAAATTGTTTATAAGCCTTGTTTCAAAAGCAACTGCTTTTATTGGGTGACTAGTGCCCGGTTGCATAAAGCACCTTAAGTGTAATTTTCCCTTAAGGTCGCCCTTATGTTTCCCTTAAACCTAAGGGTGTTGCAGAAAAATACCCTTAAGTGTTACTTAACGGTTTTTTTAAGTGAAACGTCATAAACACTTAGAATTTCCCTTAAATGCTGTTTTTTCACTTAAGTAATCCTTAAGTGTTGCATAAAACCCCTTAACGGTAATTTCCCTAAGTATAACTTAAGGTTTGGAAATCGTAACCTTAAGAGTAACGCGGACAAAAATAAGACTACATGGCTGAATTTATGGAACCAGCTGAAGATCATAGGGAATAGGGAGAACCCTTTGGACCAATTTAGCTATGAAAAATTGTTGCAAGAATACCGATTTTGATCGACGCGCAATATTTGACATCGCTATCAAACTAGACGGCTGTCTGTCTGTCATTACACGCGACTCGGATGTAGACTATCACAACGTTAAGTCAGTGCGCGCACGGAGAGTGTGTGGCCGACCGGTGCAGAAAAAAAAAATCACAGGAGAACGAGCTGATTCTGTGTTTTAAAAGGAATCATGACAGAAAAAACAGGTATGCTATGGAAATATACTCAGCTTTATTTCGAGACACAGAGCCAGAAGTGCATGCACAAAACCTAAACAAATGCCAAAGCATGAGACGGTGAACAACACAACCTGCCGCCACTTTCGGAGCTAGCGCGGTGTTGCGTGATAGCGTCACTGGACTGACACGTGATATTCCGACATGTTAGTGTTTTGCGTATCTATGGCAACAACAGACTTTTATAACGTGAATCCAGGATCGCTGTCGTGAAACACTTAAATGTTTCCCTTACCTAAGAGAACCGTTTAAGAGATTATATGCAACACCCTTAAGTTATTCTCTTAGGTAAGGGGAAATCGCCCCTTAGGTATCATACTTAAGGGAAAAACTTAAGGTGCTTTATGCAACCGGGCATAGATCTTAGGGTCTTTCCTATTAGATTTGACTGCCATTTGAAAACCACTTCAAGTTTAAGTATATAACTGACCCTAACCCATCTGGAATGGCAGATGGGGGCATAGAGGATCTATGTAAATATTAATAACTCTTGATTTCTATGACTTTAGGATTCTGCTTTGAAACAGAGGCTTCAACATAGATCATCATTGATGGAAACAGGTGATCATTTATTAACATATGAGTAATATTCACATTAGAATGTGTGAGTGGTGTTTTTTGTACGCATATATGGTTAATTGTGCATTTATAAGAAAAGGAAAAAAGATATCACTTTCTGTATGACATTACATTCCTGTAAAATTCCAACAAAATTCCAAAAATCTACTTTCTTTTTCTCGTTTCTAACCATTTGGCATTCTCCATCTCTCCATTTTAGGTTCATGTGTACCATTGGAATTTAAACTACATCTTCTAAAATACTTGATTATGAAATTCTCACTTTAGCAATAATGTACCACCCTTTGTAATCGAACTGAATGACAGCTCAAGGAATGGGAGCATGAGTGAGCCAAGAACAACCACAAACAATAGTAACAAACTTAGTTTGCACAAAAAGCCTTGACACGCTGCTTGGAATAACTATTATATATAGCTGCTGACTGTGTAGCTAATGGAATGAGACAACAAAGGACATTCCCTTGACTGGAGTAAAATCTCCTGATGATGTGTCTGTGAAGAGTAATATTTGCATAAAAAGTAAGAATTTAGCTTAATTTATTTTTAAATTTTATACGTTCAGAAAAAGAAAAATGTTAATATGCAGCCACTTTACTGTGATGGGGGTGGATTGAAATCCACTGCTGCTTCAATGTATATGTAATGATGAGTAATTATAATCAAATTATTAATCAATATTTTTCTTTCTAAATATTAAATGAGTTGAATGATTTCTCTAGGCTTCTGAGATTTCACTTTGTTATAGAAGTTACCAGTATAATTACTGAAATATTCTTTTCATGTATTCTTTAATGTATGTATTTGATATCTGAATGCAGTAAAAGTGCTTGCTTATTTATCCCAGCTTCCAGAAATGAAATAGGGACTTGTTTTGTGTTTGAGAAAGATCTTCAACGTGTTAAAACCTATAGTTTAATGGACCATTTCTTTGTTAAAGCCTTACTTTCCAGTTATACTAAAGTTAAGAGAAAGAACGCATTATCTTGATGTTTTGAGATGACTCTCATGTTTATAGTTTGAGCCTGGCTAAATCCAACCTTGGAAAAGCTGTGTGGCGGTGTGTGTGTTAGTCTTCTTGGTTACAGGTTTAGGAATCACTGGCATTATTGGAGATTGAGTGAATTGTTGTTCGAGACATGCTGGCGCTCAACACCCCAAATCTGCGACCTGGAAGGTCATGACGTGGGTCCGAATGTGTCAGATGCATAATCGATGGAGATATGCTTCCGTCTGTCTGTATGTGTGTGGAAAATTACTGTGTTTATCTATTTCTAAGCCAATGAGAACCATTCAACCTGTAAGCAATGACGTAGCTTAGACCTTGAAAATGGTATAACTGCTGTGATCTTTGTAACTGTAAGCGGGGCGGCCTACGAACTCCTGTGTGAGTATTGAAGCTGACTTCTGCTGATGAAACTGCAAACTATCTTCAGTAAAACTTTTCTTTAATTTTTTATAATTCTGACTCCGGGTCTTCATTCTTCATATCTGGTTCTGGGTCTTTGACTGTAAACCCCTTACAACTGGATGGATGCAAATGCACATAAATGGCTTTTAACTAGGAGAGACAAATGTAAATGCATGTTTTGACAATGCACTTCTGCACTTTCAATTTCATTTTTGATTCTTCAATATGGTTTCTTGTAAATAGCAACTATGAAGATCACAGGTATACAGTGGCACTGCGTGGACACCCTGTACTTGTAAACCACCAATGTGTTGCATTGCAACAGCTCTAAACCCACAGTAACGTTATAGGTTAGGCACTGATGAGAAGTCTTAAATGTTTACAGCTAGTAGTTTGGCAAATTACACTAGAGTAAATCAAATAGGTCAGAAAAAGTCTTTTGATAGTGAAAAAGTTAATTTTCAATGCAAAATCACATGATATATTAAGAAATTAAAATATTTTGACACATTTGTTTACTTCATGTATGTGTTTTTTTTAATCTTCCCAGATTGGCCTAGTTGTGTATGACGTGGTACTTTCAGTTTCTCTTTTTGAGACTGTGGTTGTTCATTGGTTTCAGTGTAATTTCAGAAGGTTTTAATTAAATAAATAAAAATATGAATTTTATTAAAATTTATTTGAAATTTAAGACGTTAGTAAAACCTTGAGTTATACTGTAACATATTTGGCCACTAGAGGTCATAGAAGGTTCATTTCAGATTCAAGATTACAAAAACAACATTGTGGTGAGAAGTCTTTTTAAAACTTATTAAGAAATGCATTACAGGGATAATACCTGTGTAGTGTTTTGAAATGAGTTTCCTTGACCTTATTTGGCTGTAAAAATGTATTACTTGCAGACCTGATTGTCTCAGAGGAGGGTATAGAAGAAAAAAATGGTTTCCATTTCAGAATAGAAGGTTTGTTTCTCAGTGGTGTCCTGTGAAGTGCACTTTCATACCTTTTCTACAGTTATAATTTAGTCTTTCTACATTTAAAAAAATAATGTCTCAGGTTAGGTGAAACGCTTTATCCTGCACAACAGACAAACACAGGGCTCTTTAGTCATCACTCATTGTAGTATCTTTATTATCAGATAAAATCTTGACATATAAACCTGTATAAGATCATTGTATCTGGTGAGAGGTATTGCACACATCATAAAATTATTGTTATAAATCGTTTTAAAATGATACAGTCCATCTAAATATGGAACTAAATTATGGAACTATCATTTTTTTTTCAACTCTTTTTAATGGACTTGAACACCATTGGTAGTAGCAATTCAGAAAAACTCAAAAAGGATGTGAATGTTATACACAATTGGTGGATTTATAAACAATAACACAATTATTTCTATGGCCCAGGATCAGAATGTAACAATAAATGGCAGATGCATAGATAAACATAACTATTAAACACAACCGACCGATAAGGCATACATTGAGAATGTGAGATTATTTACTCCCTGTGACTATCCTGTGGATTTGTAATAAATGCTATGAAAAAATTGCTAAAATCAAGACAGTTTTTTGTTGTTTGTTTTTTTGTTGTTTGTTTTTTTCTTGTATTCTTTAACCTACATTTTCTAGCTTCAAAACATAAATGTTTGACATTAAAAAAAAAAGAATTACAATTGTGTTAGGAAAATATGTCTTTAATACTTTTCAAAGTGAGAAATTAGCTACTTTTTAGAAAGTGGCTAATTTTTATATGTTCACAGTATAAGCTATTCTTTTTTTTTCAGTTTATTTTGCATTGCTTTTAAGATTAACTTGTGTGAAAATGTATCATCTAGAAGTTTGAAGTTTTTCAAACTTCGATAGGACACATAGGGTACCACAGAGGGGTGCTATGGGGCTTAATTTTAGAAGATAATATTTTTTCAATTATTATAAATTTTTATGCATGAAAATACACAGCTGCCTTTATACTTTAGTATAAAGGGGAGCATCATTTGGCATCTCCTGATCTAGAAAACATGCATGTATGCTGGTCCACCTGATAATGTGGCTCTAGAGAAATTTGGAATCAAATAATTTGATTAAGTTTCTGTTTGGTCAGTCATATAGTTAGATCATCTGACCTGGCTCTGCTGCTCCCTTTGCTAAGACGACTTAATGATCTTGTTTCCTCTGTTGTCTCTAGTTCCAGAGCTAAAAGTGGAACATCTATCACCTCCTCTATGGCCTCCAAGGCTTTTGGTTTTTCAGAACACTCCTCTTTCTCAGGGCCTTCAGTTTCCACAGACTCTTCCCACTCCCTAGAGCCTTTCAACTCCTCTGGATCCTCTATCTCTAATGATACCCCATCCTTCCCCAAAGTTTTCACCTGTACAGAGTCAACTGAAAGTCCTAGAGCTTTATCTAGAACTTCCTCACCTGTATTGAATGCAGTCTCAATAGGTCTATTCTCATTTAGATTTTGTAAAACTTCATCCTTACCCATCCTTACATCTTCTAGAGCACAACTTCTTCCTGCATCCACTAAATCCTCTATAGCACCCCCATTTCCTAAATTATCTACATCTTCTAAAGTTCCACCCACTCCTGTGTCTACTTCATCTCTTTGAACTCCATCCCCTTCTATATCTTCTACACCCCCTGAGCTTTGTCCTTTCCCAAATCCACTTCATCCCCAATGGGCTCCATGTCAGAAACATTTGACCCTACACCCTCCCCTAATGCCTCAGACTTTTGTTCCCCCAAATCTCTAGCAATCTTCTCATCATCTACAGTGTTTACCTCCTCCAAAATGTCCTCATTTACAAAAGGCTCAATCTCACAAAATTCTCTCTCTTTATCAGGAGCCCCAATTTCTGTCCCTTCCTCTACCACATCCTTATGCGTGTTATCCTCCTTTCCCGCAAATTCCTGTGAGATTTCATTCTCTTCAGCTCCTGAAAAGTTTTCCTCTTGTGTTGGCTCAGCATCTACCAAACTCTTTTTCACTGACTCCAGTTCTCTTAGATCTATATCAAGACTCTCCTCAAGTGATATTAAATATGTTTCCTCCACACTTTCTCCCTCTGATCGCTCCTCCGGTACTTCTGGTAAAGCTGTTTGAGTCTTTAAGCTGTCTACCTCATCTCCTTCCCGAAGTAGCTCCTTTGGTGGGAGCTCTGATAGTGTCTCTGTGACCTGAATAAAGGAGGGTCGAGTCTCATCACATATGATTGTCTCCTCTACAGGTGGAGCTGTTGGCATAACCGCCTCCTGACTCCTTTTCTGCTCCTTCTCAAGTTGAGGTGAGAAGAACTGTCCCTCTTCCATACCGACCTCAGCTAGTGGATATATGTGTGCAACCTCGTCTATCTTCTCCTCTTCAAGGTGCCTATAGCCTTTGCGTTTTTGGACAGGGGTGTTTAAGAGAAACGGTAAGCTTCTCTCCGTTGGTCCAAGAGGTTCCAACTGCGCAGGAGCTGGTCGATGGAACACAAAGCGGATCTTCTTCAAGCCAAGGTGGCTGATCTCCACAAAGTTGAGGAACAATGAAACGCAAGCAACTGCCAGCATGAAAATTATGAAGATAGTCTTTTCGGTGGGCCGGGAGACGTAGCAGTCCACCGTGTTGGGCACGGCCAACGACTGCACTGGTACAGTGGCAGGATGCGGAACCCATAGAGGAAGTATTGTCCGACCACAAAGCCTACTTCAAACAGAGCTTTGAAATGATATGGCAGATATAGGTGCAAAGCAAGGTTCCCTCGAGTCTGAACTTTTTGCTACTCTTCGTGCTGGTCTCCTTGGTAGTGCGAACACTTCCCTGATCCGTCGCTAGAGGAAGACGCTCCTCACCTAGTTCCTGTTGGTGGCTAACCTCAGCTTCTTCACGCTCCTTGCGCTTCTCCTCCATGTGAATGTAATGGACAGCATGGCCGACGTATACAAGCGAAGGTGTGGATACAAAAATGATCTGTAACACCCATAGACGGATGTGAGAGATCGGAAAGGCCTCGTCGTAACACACGTTCTCGCAACCTGGCTGCTTAGTGTTACATATGTAATCAGACTGCTCGTCTCCCCAGACAAACTCGGCAGCCGTGCCCAGAATTAAGATGCGGAAAATGAACAGCACCGTGAGCCAAACACGGCCAATCACAGTGGAGTGCTCGTTTACTTCCTCCAAAATATTACCCAAGAAGCTCCAGTCTCCCATGGTTGTATATTAGCTGTGTACAAGAAAGACAAATATGAATTAGGGAGAAACAAGATGTCGGTAGCACTTTATTTTACAGTCTTGTTCCCATGTACATACTATGTTCTTATTATAGTAATTGAATAACTGGGTAATTACTAAGTACGTAACCATGAACCTCCTAAACCTAACCTTAACCATCTAGTAACCTTATATTACCCAGTACTCTCTTAGGTAAGTACACGTGAGTGCACATACTGTTAAAATAAAGTGCAACCCAAGTGTCTTATACATTATCCAGAGATGAATAATAAGCCTGACACACATAACAAATACATAATATACACTTGCTATTTTTTATACAGCATTTTCAAAATATAGTTAGTGATATCACAAAAATACTTTCCAAGTGTACCTTCTCACTAATCTGTAAACCTTCTTTTTAAACAAAACTTGACTGAACTGACCATTTACAAACAGGACCAGAAACAACTGTAAGTCTCAGATATGCTATTACCAAAACACCAATGGGCTCAATTCAACAATCTAAGCCATCTGCACATCTTAGACATAAAAAAAACAATTTTAAAAGACAAAAACTATACATATACAAGCTATTGCAGAGCCAATGTGAACTTTGCTCAAACGGTCACCTTGCACAGTGGTGGATTCAATGCAGTCCAGTTCTGTCCGTTGCTCCTGGTGCCCTGCGGGGCGAATTGAACTCCTGTCCCCCAGTCACCCAAACTCAGTCCTCGTCCTTGTCGCACCACTGAGCAGATGTGAGCGAATGGGCTATGATGGCTGCTTTTCATGCCTGCCGTAGAGTTTAAGCTGCTAACTAGATGCCCTTTATGCACCAGACCACGAGTGTTGAAGCAGAAGACAATAGGATCAACAGACCCGCAGCCAGAGGGGCCAGAGGGACAGGACACCATCCACTGGCCCGAACCAAGAGCACACGCTAAAAAATAAATAAAATAAAACTGGTCCACAGCAATGGCCAACTTCATCATGATATAAATGCTGTAAGAATGTATCAGATGATGAAAACTGAAAACAGAAAAATCTGTGGTCAATTTCTTGTTCCATTTACTTTATAAACATATATTTTTAAGAGAATAAAGTAAGTATTTTAAATACATTTTTTACAGTAAAAACATTAGCATTACTAGCTGCTGAAATTTCACAATATTATTACCTTTTTATTAATTATTATTTTAAATAATATAAAAATTTCTTTAAAAACGTTTTTGAATGCTGGCAAAAAAACAGAGAAACTGAAAAATTAAATCTGTTTTATGATCCATGTACAGCAATGAGAACTGGGAAACTGTGCCATAAACTTCATGACATGGTTGCCCATGTTAGACGGAGCAGCATTTTGGTATTGCAGTGTTTGTATTTCACTTACGAGTGGGATACACAGTGAATTATCCACCCACAAATCTTCAACAAAATGTTGCTGCACTACTCTAAGCCAAAAGACCTTATGACAACAGAGATATTTCACAAACAGACAGCCTTAGGAAATGGTGATAATAAAGCATTTGGGCACACACATGCAGGAAAGCTGGGTGTTGGAGGTATAAGGTTTAATGGTTTTGTGATAACGGGGCAACGGTGCAGCGCAATGGCATATTTATGATATCGGCCAGGAAGCTCAAACACACATACACACATGGATAAACCTTAACAATACCCTGTTAAAAAACTTCCTGCGCAGCTGAATCATTGGCCAGACACATTCTTGTCAGTGTTGGTTCACACCAAGATTTTAAACAGTACGCAAAGCACCAATGTTTAAAAGTCGGGGAGTTATTTTGGCATTTTTGGGTTTATTAGTTTTGACTGTTTCTCTTACTGTGGCAGTCCTGGTCAAGAGAGCACATGAAACAGTTGGCAAAATCCTATACTTGGGAATGGTTTATTTAAAGTTTGGGATTGTTTAGCACTTATCTAAACTGTTGAATTATTGTTGTCAGGGGAAACAGTTTGTGCTACAAGTTTCAGAGGGAAAACAACATGATTGACAGTCAATGGGCAATGTTTTATGCTACATAGACGGAGAGTTTATTCCAAGATACACAATTCATTTCCCCCATAGTGCACAGTATCTCTCATAAACATTTGACTGGTTGTTGTGTACATAAGGACCAAACATCAAGATAAAGACAAGAGCACAATTAACTAACTGCTTAATGGAAGCCTGAAGCCGTGTGTGTGTGTGTGTGTGTGTGTGTGTGTGTTGTGTGGTGTGTGTTTTGTGTGTGTGTGTGTGTGTGTGTGTGTGTGTGTGTGTGTGTGTGTGTGTGTGTGTGTGTGTGTGTGTGTGTGTGTGTGTGTGTGTGTGTTGTGGTGTGTGTGTGTGTGTGTAAACCTGCCATAGTAGGTTGCACATCATATCTGATATAGGGAAACAATAAAAGGTGGAACTAGGATTATATCAATACAGAAATATTAATAATAGTAAAGAAAAAAATCTAATTGTAATAGTTAATGCTGTGTAATACTACAGTGACTTCATGGTATTCCCTGCAATTTAGACCCTAGTAATTGTTCCCTAGGGGTTTGTGTGTTGATATAGTGGACACTAGCAGGATAAGCCACACAGGACTGCCAGTGAATAGTGATAGGATAACACAGAAAGACATGATGTCATTCTAGAGCATTGAGCCTATGGAGCATGTGCAGTCAGGCATGAGTCCACATCGTGCCAATGCAGCAGACACTCATGAAGCTATAGCACAGCTATCAAATGCTGTTCACAATACATTTCCTATTATGAAATCTGATTTATTGATTTATTTTTTAAAAATCAGCTTTTATATCTAGAAATTCTTAACGCTGACAACATTTAGTGAAGTTAGTGTTACATGCTCACTAAAATCACCCTAACATCAGTTCATTAAAAATGTTTGCAGTCTGGCATCATTTGTTTGCAATTGCTACTTTGTTGGATGTCTTATCTAATACATTCCTACATTTTTGACAAGTGAGACTTAAGTGCCAAATGCTTTTTCATGGCACTGTAAAGCTGAAGTATTCGAAACCAATGCACTTTGTGTATTTCAGTAATTCGCCGTCCTGCCTTGAGAAAAATTAAGTATCCTTGAAATTTACATTTCTATAACAAGCTTCATGCGTCATTCAGAGATACAACCATTTAAATACAAGTCAAAGCAATTTCTCACTCTGTCTACATTACAAATTTCCTAACTGTGAGATGCTGAAGTCTGCATAATTCATGCAGACTTCAGCAGTTCTTCATTGCTGAAAAGAGGATCTAAGGAGGGTTGATTCAAATAGAATCATCATTAAAAAAGACACTGATGGATCAAAGGACCAAGAAAGTAAAAAAAACAACAACAACATATTAAGTCTTCAAATAAGGAGTCATGTTTGTCCTGCATGTGTCTGGACAGAAAAAGGGTGCCTATAACATTGTATAAACCATTCAACTTAAAGGGATAGTTCACCCAAAAATGAAAATTCTGACATGATTTACTCACCCTCAAGTTGTTCCAAACCTGTATGAATTTCTTTCTTCTGCTGAACATAAAAGAAGATATTTTGAAGAATGTCAGTAACCAAAAGTTGATGGGTTATTGACTTCCATAGTATTTTTTTTCCATAATATGGAAGTCAAACTGTTTGGTTGCCCATATTCTTCAAAATATCTTCTTTTGTGGTTAGCAGATGCATACAGATTTGGAACAGCTTTAGGGAGAGTAAATGATAACAGCAATTTTGGGTAAACTATCCCTTCGTTGGTGTGAAATAATGCACCTTCATTCAATCTGAACCCTGTTCACACCTCCAGTGTGCCTCTTCATTTCTCCTCATTTTTTCCTGAACTGAGCCTCACTTCCTGTGGGAACTATATTTTCAGACCATTCCAATGATTGTTTAATTAATTTAACAGTATATACAGTTTTTGTGTAGCATTCTCTTCACTTCCCCCATGTACACAAAAACTGTTCTCACCGAGCACAGTTTATACACACTGAGTATTTCACTCACCCCAAGCGGACATCAGCCCATGCCAACCTAAACTCTTGATTAGAGTGTGCGTTTGAACGATTACGTGTGCCGTATGGGTGTATGGAGCAGGTAACTGTGCTGAGGTCATTCTGCCGGTCGACCGGTTGTGGTCATAAAGAACACCTCGATGGGTGCGACGGCCGGCGCTGCCCAGCTGCAATTGTGTTTGCGAGAGGAACAAATGTTGATT
This sequence comes from Chrosomus eos, assembly GCA_036326025.1. Classification (NCBI taxonomy): domain Eukaryota; kingdom Metazoa; phylum Chordata; class Actinopteri; order Cypriniformes; family Leuciscidae; genus Chrosomus; species Chrosomus eos. Next base: position 18,353,577 of record CM070826.1, on the reverse strand, counting down.
TTGGACAGAGGTAAAAGACCTGGCCTTCTCCGTTGTTCCTCTAGACTGACCAGACACACCCTCACCTCTACTGACCTGTTGATATCATCAGGTCTGCAGAGTGCTTGACTGACCAGGGTTGCGTTTCCCAAAAGCATCGTCAGCCAACTAGCATGTTCCGTCGTTATCAGCATAGATCAGCAAGTCAGTGTTTCCCGAAACCATCGTTCCAATGAACATTCGCAAACAGCATCGCAAAGTTGTGTGGTTGGAACGACAGCTCTCGACCTGTGGTTAGAAGTTTCTAGTTTGCAAGACATGTGGACTTAATAAATCCTTATCTTGAGGAAAATAAGCAAGCTGACTTTCAGTACAACCTGTGTCTTTAATTTAGAATACATACAAATGTCATTTACGTTTAGTTTGTCGATATTTAAAGTACCGTTTTTGAAGACTGCGCATGTGCGAACGTGCTTGTAAGAACGAGCCTATGATTGAATCTGGAAATAAAGCAAAATAACTGAGAAAAATGAGAAATATTTTTTCTCATTGATGTCATGTCTGTAATTTATATCAAAACATCTAGCGTTAATTCGATATCAAAAAGTTGCATTAAAATAAGTTATTTCTCCACCATGTGCGTTAATAAACCAACATGGTTCAACGACCAGTTTGCGACAATATGGTTTCGGGAAACAGTCGTGACTAGCAAGTTGATTTCTTCAACGATGCATCATACTATGGTAGTGAAGCAGCGAGTTACGCCGTTGTACGGGAAACGCATCCCTGAATGTGAAACATGACAATAATATAGCTGTCCACTAAAAATAATGCAGTGGCTCTCAAATAGTTTTGCTTATATTGAACATTAAATGACCAAACTAAGCATCAAAATTTTCTCAAAATCAAAATTCATTCAAAAACTAAAAAAGTGACTGTCATTGAATCATTCACTCAACAGTCTCTTTAAAAAAGAAAAGAAAAGGATTCTCGAGGAACTAATCAAGTAACTGTTTATATATTTTATTTTTTATTATTTACAAATTTGTTTCATGTTTCAGAACAAACTGCTCCGAGACACGAAGGTTGAGGATCCAAATGCAGTTTTATTGAAAGGGTAATCCACAATCGTAGTTGAAAACAGGCAAAGGTCATAAAAACCAGGTAGTCAGTCCAAACAAAAACAAACACAACAAGGGAACACGGGCAAAAGAGTATGGGGAATGGAGTCTGTGGATGTGTGGTGATTTTCCGGTTTGGAGACAGTGTCCTCTGATGGTAATCACTCTCACTGGTGATCGTTACAGGCATTGTGAGACTTTTTGAAGAGCTAATATTTCAGAGAACTGAAAGTGTTTTGCAACTGAAACAACCCTTAAAATGTCTGACTCCCTTAAAAAGCCCTGACTACTGAACTACAGTAATGATCGATTCTGCTTTGATTATTTTGTGGAAATGTTTTTGCTGGCAGATCAAAAAGTACAAAATGGTTTTACTGTTGAATAAAAAGCAATATGACACTTGCAATCGTGCTGTTGTTGGTCACAGCTCGCTGATATTTGAAACAACATTGTGTAATATTGTAGCATAAATACAAAACAAAATAATAAAATAATATTTTGGCACATAAAAAAGCCCTCCATCACTGATTATTTATTGTACAAGACAAATCTCAGAAACATGTGATAAGCCTCCATTGAGGAAACAGACGCATGAGAAGAATGAGAGACAGGGAACCAGAGTGGCAGCAGGCATGCGTACCAGCAGATGCAAGCTTCCTTTTCCTCAAATTCAATACTTCTAATGAACAAGTGATTTCCTATGGAAGTTATCGCCACAAAGGGTTCAAAAGGACGGACTGCCAGTAGTGTGGGAGCCGAATATTAAAATCAGTGCTTCAAAGTTTTATTGTTTTAGTCCTTCATGTTTCGTTAATATCACTAATTTATATTGGTCAGTGCAAATGAGTCAGTTTTAAAAGTAAGGCAAGAGAATCCGTTCTTTGAAAGTTCTCTTGAGAAAGTTATGACTCACAACACCAAGTATTTACCTCATTGTTTTAGTTCATTTGATTTGGATAACCAATAAGTAACAAGACATACTGGGCATTCAGACATTTTCCTTATTAGGTTATTGTATTTGGTCTTTGTACTATAACTTTTGGAAAAAATGTCAAGCAATTTAAATTTCATACATAATAAACTCAGAAAAAAAAGAGAAACATCCTCTCATATTGAACAGCTAGTTGACAGACAGTTTATGTACCCCGTTGACTTCCATAGGAAAAAAATACTATGGAAGTCAATGTCATCAACTGTTTGGTTACCAACATTGTTCAAAATATCTTCTTTTGTGTTCAGCAGAAAAAAGAAATTCATACAGTTTTAAAACAAGTAATGGGTGAGGGTGAGTAAATTATAACATCATTTTAAATTATAAGTGAAAATATTCCATTAACCATTTAATCAAATAAATCGGATGTCAACGGATCATATAACAATTACTTACGTCACACTTTTGCACTTCAAGTTTAACCATATATAATGTATTTTCACATGACTTTGGTTTTACCCAAATAACTGAAAAACAATGAAAGTATGTTTTCAATTATTTTCGAATAATATATGAAATCTAAATATTCTAAATAATAATCTAAATGACTGTGATGTGCTTTTGAATTATTTATTGTCAGCATTTTTGTGAATCTTGAAAGCGCTTGGTTAGTCTGACATCTCTCATATTTTTTCTTAATTCTGTCTGAAATCCAGGAAACTTCAGATTCATTTTTATTGTTTGTGGTGCTACTGATTTTGAAGTATATATATATATATTTTTTTTTCACAAACACAAAACTAAATAAATAGGAATACATTCATTGATAACAAAATAATATAAAATGGATAAAAAAATTATAATATTTAGTATTTTTAGTTTTGCTATCAAAAACACAACTCTAAAAATCATTTAAAGATTGAATGCAGCGAATCTTGCAAACTTGGCAAATCAAGTGATTAGCCTTTACTCAAATCAAAGATTATTACATATCAGATCACCCAGGTATATGTTAGTTATTGAGGTGCACTTGTTGACTGCTGTTCAACAGAATAAAGGAAACAGTGGCCACCAAATACAAAAAGAGCCATTTATAAACAATTAAGAAGTCTTGTTCACACGTGTAAATGTTCTCTAACCCTGTTATGTACTATGAACAAGCAAGCATATAAACTGGCAAAGCATATTTGTTAAGGTCAAAGGAGGAAATGATTGATTGTTCTCTTCAACCTGACAGGAAGCAGACCCTGGACTTCCTGTAAGCGTAGCACTGGTCACACTAGGAGGCCAATGCTGAGATGCTGCTGAAACAATGGATGATGCAGAAGATGAGGGAGGGAAAAAAATTGAGAGAAAATGAGAAAGGAACCGAATAAACAGGAGAAAGAAATGGACAAGGCTTTGTGGGAAAAGGCTGTGGACTGTCAGTCACATTAGACACACTGAATGTATGAGACCAAAGCAGTAGCAAAACCATATATTTTTTTACATTTTCTGAAGAAAACGTGAGTGCTTGTCAGTGAAAGATCACTGCCAAAGTCCTATGTTGTTATGAGTGGCTGCCAGGGTGTTGCTAAGGTGTTCTGTACGATGTTTAGTTCTGTTAACGGTTCTCATAGTGCATTTTTCTGCCAATACAGCCAATCTATTATCATTAAGAAACAAATTCCAATATGAGTAATAATAATACTAGTAAAGTTTGCCTTAGCATGCAAGATTAATAAAGAGAATAGAGTATGGATGGAGGAGGGTTAAAGTAGGAGAAGGTAACCAGGAAAACAGGCCGATTGCCATTTAGATGCTGATCTTCAAAATATATTTTCATCCCACCATTAGACCAATGCAGAAAACAATGTTATCAGAGGATGTGACAAACTAAGGGCAGGAGAAACGCTCTCCATCTTTCTCTCAATTTCCCTCTCTCTCTTTCTCTCTACACGTCTTTTCTCAATCTTCTTCTCATTCTCCCGCTGTCATTCATTATATGTCTTCATACTCTTTGCAACTTGTTTATACCGTGCCTGTTTCACAGAAATAATACAATACAAAGAAAAAAAAGAATAAAATTCACAAATTAATTTCAGTAATTTACCATGGCACACTTTCTATCAGGTAAAACCTTGTATACTTAATTGGCTTACAAATGAAAGTGTATATTGTTAGAATGAATTAGACTGCATGGGCTGTTCATTTGACATTTACGCATTTGGGAGACGCTTTTATCCAATGTGACTTACAGTGCATTCTGGGTATACATTGTGTCTGTTTGTTTGCTCCCTAGGCATCGAACTCATGACCTTGTCATTGTTAGTAACAGTCTTTAGTTGTTGAGAATCTGATAAAATTAGCTGAACTGATTATGAAATTAGCAGCATACATAGACACACACACTTTATACATGTCTGGGATTGATGTCTCAGGGTGACTCCTTTTCCTGTGTTTGTCTGAGTGTTCGTGTCCAACCACTGAAATCCATGTTTCAGCTCCAGTGCAGAAAAACAGAACATCTCCCGTCCAGCTTCCTCCTTTCTCTTAGAATAACGTCTGTCAGTCTCCTTCTTTCCTGGGTCAGTTTTGAAAGTGTTGATTGCTGTGTTTCTGTAGGGGTGGAGTGTGCTTTTTAATTAGCGCATATAACAGCATATTCAGAATAGTAAAGGGTGATGGAAACTGTCAAAAAGAAAAACTGAAATGATTGGAAATTGTTCTAAAATTATTTGATGCATGTCTTGATTTGGAAATTTTGTACACCTAATTCCACAGTAGTTGCACAGTTTTCAGTTACTTGAGACAAATAATATAGAATACAGCTAACATGTAATTAAACAATAAAAATATCAATTACTTTAAAGAGGGCTTATTATGCTTTTTTTTTACATTTTCAACTTTCTTTAGTGTGTAATGTTGCTGTTTGAGTATGAAAATGGTCTGCAAAGTTAAAAGCACAAAGTCCATTTCAAAGGATGCCCTCTGAAATGCCTCCATTGAAGTCTTGAGTATTCTCCCAGGAACATAAGTCACAATATTCTTCATTTAAAGGGCACCTATTATGGCATTTAAAATGTTCCTGTTCTGGGAGTCCCCAACAACAGTTTTACATGCATGCAATGACAAAAAACACTTTTGTTGTCTTATAATATGCATTTATTTTTACCTTATTTGCTCACCGACTCCCAAATGATTCGTTCAACGACTCATTTTTCCAAACCCCGTCCTTTACGTGACGCTAATCTGCGGTGATTGGTCAGATGACCCAGTCAGTTATTGTTTGCATTAGCCCAACGCATAAACATATTGATAAAGCACTGCAGTACTACAAGCCGCTCTATTCTTTATGATAACTCCAATAACAACGACAAACATTTCACATATTTCAAAAAAATTGACATTGGAGACATAAGCTGCGCTGAGCGTAACTGACACACACACACACACACACACACACACACACACACACACACACACACACACACACACACACACACACACACACACACACACACACACACACACTAAACACACTAAACACACACTAGGGACTAAACAGAACCTTCCTTCAGTATCAACCGGCTCGCAAAATCCACACTTGAAAGTATTTATGTAAAGCAATCGTCATTAAAATTACGCGAACACAGCACAAGGTTCGGCTATACTTGTAAATATAAACTCTAGCCACTGATTCTTCACATGCTTGTCCCTGGGCAGTGAAAAAAAAGTTCGCTTTTGATTCGCACTTCAGAACAGCGTCTCGTCGACATGATGTTTTCAGGTTTCACTGGTGTCTACGGCGCGTGCAATGAGTGGGCGTATTTAATTCAAATAACTTGTCAAGTTGACGTCATCTAGACAGAGAAAAAGCATTGTTCGTCTATCGATTCATATCAGCGACTCAGAGTCTACTCTTACTTTTGAGAGACAATAACTTTGTATACGGTGAACTTTCATATTTAAAACTTTGCAGGATGTTTTTGTTCACTTTTTGTTGGACGAAAAAGGGCCTGGTTGAGTTGCATTAGTAAGTTAAAACTTACAGTTATGGTAGGGTCGTGACATTTTCAAAACATACTTGAAGCAATTGACCAATCACAACACATGGTCCAGCTGGCCAATCAGAGTACATTGAGTCTAATAGAGACAGGAACTAAACGAGATTCATAAATTTTGGGGCATCTCGCCCGGGGGGCGGGTATAGGATTAGGGTTAGGTTAGGGTTAGGTTTAGGTTTAGACCTAGGTTCGCTAGCTAGTTCTGTGCCTGCCTGTGTGCGCTATTGTACGCGCTGACCCTGGTCGACGAGAACCCGCATGAGAGATGTGAAGCAGGACGTAACCCCGCCCCCCGGATGAGATGCCCCAACTAAACCCGGAGAGTCCCGGAACTAAACAGAGCGTTACTGACAGACTGGGAAGAGAGGTGCTGCAATAACTATGTGAAAATAATAATATATATTTTTTTACATTCAAGCTTTAAACTCTCAAATAGACCGCAAAAACAAAATCAATATTTTTAAAAGGGCAAAATAATTCCTTTTAATAGCAAATATTATATTTGGATACATGTAACTTAAAGGGATAGTTCACCCCAAAAGGAAACCTCTCGTCATCATTTACTTACCGCCATATCATTCTAAATCTGTAGCTATTACTTTCTTTCTTCTGTATTGTTCCCAAGAATTTAATGAACCAATCAACATTGGAGAAATTATAGATTTGGAGAATTCTATTGTATGGACAAAAAATATTTTCTGTATAGAAGAAGAAACATACAGGTTTGGAAAAAACATGACGGTGAGTAAATGATGACAGAATTTAATATTTTCACTATCCCTTAACAGTAACAAAAACATATGGACAACTCAAAAGGAAAGAGTGAGAGTTAACTAAACTATTAAAAGGGTACATAAGTTATGTCAAGAAATGAAATGAACAGACACATAAAACAGAAGCATTAGATGCACATAGCCTACTTTGTTCTTCAGAAAAAGAATAAATCAGCATATTTGTTAATTATAACTACTTTATGCCAGTTAGTACACACCCAAATACTGCTCTTATTACATTTGTCTCAGTCACCCTGTTTGTAGAAAAAGTGATTGGTGAGTGCTGGCGAGTGGAACAAAGCACTATCTACGTCATATAGTCGCGTGACCCATTTTAATAATGCTCACAGAAACTCTCCAGACACCAGTACGAAATGTTCAACAGTTGTGACAATGAGGATTTGCTTAGTGAGGTACAAAAATACTCCAATTAGAGTCCGAAATCTTATTAGACTCAAATTTCTGACCTATAGTTCATACTAAAACAAATCATCATTTATTTCTACAAATCATCATGTATTTCTGACCATGTCAGCATCAATGTTATATACTCAGTGATACTCAAATATTTCCTTTATCATTTCCGCTTGATTTGGTGATCAAAACTATTTTATCGGTTTGGGGAAATTAATTTTAAACAAAAATGAAACATGTTCAGACAGAACTTTGAAGAAAAGAGAGCCAAGAATGCCTTCAATGCCCTATGTTTAAATCCCAGAGACGTGTCATCTCTTGACTTTTATCTTTTGGACTAAATTAGACAAAAAGTATCCCGTTTTTATGCATGTGAAGAGATGGGGAAACAAACTAAATAACTTACAGATTCACTGAGGGCTTTCCTGTGACGTGTTGTGTTAGATGACCCCAAATAATATTCAATATTAAAACAGATAGCTGAAGGGAATTCTCATTCATTTTCAGTTTTAATTTAAGTTACGTACATTATTAAAGTAAGCGATTCATAAAACAGAGGTCAAAGTTTCCTTTAGGGCTCAAAATTTCCATTTCCTTACATTCCATTTCTCTTTAGCTCTAAATGAGCAAGTGCACTATGACACAATGTCATTAACAGCCCTTAGTAACCTCTGGTGTCCCTTACACCAAATTAGCATCATGTCACTTTGTGCACATTATACTATATATATATATATATATATATATATATATATATATATATATAATATATATATATATATATATATATATATATATTATATATATATATATATAAAATATATAGTGTGTACAGACATACACAAACACACATGGACCCAGCAGCAAGGAGTACTCAAATCTACAGAATTCCCACCACACAAACCCACACAGACCCTTGAGCAAGGAGGAATGAAACCTAAAAGATTGCCATTATATAAAGCTGACATATATCTTCCGGCTCTCAGCCGATGAGCAGAATAAGCAATGAAAGAGATGTGACGAGAGAGAGGGCTTACAGCTCAGGCTTCTGTTCAAATGAGTCTCTGTGAAGTTGGTTGAATTTCTTACAGTTGCTTCCTCACTGGAATACAGTAGCCTAACAAGACTGTATGAAGGACAGAAAGAAGGACACCTGAACAAAGAAGAAAAAAGGGATCATGTGATCAGGTAGAAGATTTTAATATCCTATAAACGCTGGTAAAACCATTTTTGCTACACTGACGCATCATATTGTTCAGCTTATAAAGAAATATTTGGGGAAAATACAGTAAAAACTACTTGATTTCACATTTGGGGTGGTTGTCAGGGCAATGTGTCTATGAGTTTTGTCGCAAGAATTAGTTTTAGCTATAGCCAGCTATAATTTTGCCAACCTATTGGATTATTAATTTGATTTTATTAGATTATTAATTCAAAAATACTTATTGTTCTTTGCGCAAATACTATGCTATGACCTCAAAACACTTTTACCATTTGCATTATTTGTAATTTGACAGTTGCTGCACATAACCAGCTCCATATGCATGGCTTTTCTGTGTAGTGAACTTGGAGGGTAGCTCACCTGGTACAGCACTGCATTTGCAATGCAAAGAGCTTGGGTAGGAGTCCTGTGACCTGTGAAACACGAGCCAAAATAAAAGAGCTCAAAGACTTGTACAAGCAAGCTAAAATAGAGCATTAACTTTTTAGCCCCACTCACTGGACATTTCATTTCTGAACTGCCGCAATACGTACTAACATAATAAAATGTTGCCAGATTCTTGTTCAAATGTTTTCGATAGTTTGAATAATTGGTCACACTTTAGTTTAGGTTCCAATTCTCACTATTGACTAACTATTAGTAAACTATTAACAAACTAAATTAATAAAAGTTCGTAAGGTAGTTGTTCAGTTATTGGGTTGTAGATTATGGTCATACAGAATAAAGCATTAATATGTGCTTTAATAAACAGCTAATATCCCAGTAATATGCATGCTATTAAGCAACTAGTTAATAGTGAGAATTCATGAACTAAAGTGTTACCATTTTTTTCATGCTTTTACAGCCACTCACTGGACATTTTACTTTGAAAGAGTTGCAAAACATGCAAGAAGCAATGTTACATCATTTTACAGAAATGTCAGCATAGGAACATTTTTCAAATGAGCCTGGGTGGTATCCTACAAATATTTTGGTTCAGAAAAAGTATTTGCATGTGAATGGATGATTTTAGTGCATCCAATTGATCATTTGCATGTATCTTGCAAAATAGTTGTTACTTACCTACCCTCACAGCAATTTATATAGTGCAAAAATAAATGATCAAAATATTAAAGCTGGTTTTCCACAGTGATCACTGGCTGTCACATTCAGTTAAAATTTTCCTTGGTTTATTAAGAATTAATTTTAGTTAAATCACATCAGGATTTAAACCAGTGTGCCTTTGCATGCTAAACAAATCTGCACGATTTTATCATATATTATATAAATATATACATAATGGCGTAAAATTGAGGTCATGTGTGTACGTGTGGAAGTGCAGTATGGTGAAGACATGTTTGTGTGGTTATCGCATGAAAAGGTTTATTGATCAGGGTAGGGGTAAAACTTCAACAATCACATAGTGTCACAACACATCATAGCACAAGTGAACAGCCTGAGAAGAACAACCATTGTGTTCTATTACAATCTAACTTCCTCTCTTTACACGGTGGTATTCTTATACACCAAGTGCATTCTGGTGTGTGTGTGTGTGGGGGGGGGGGGGGGTAGATTGGGGTGAGGGCAACTAGAAAGAGAGAGGGAGGGAAGGAGGAAGAGAGGGGGAGGAGGAAAAGGAAGAGTGAGTGAGTGTGTGTGTGGTGGTGGGGGGATTGAAACCCCTGAGATGGCCCAGTATTTCTCAGTGTCCCACACTTGTGCTTTATTCCCACAGTGGGACAGGCACGAGGAGGCCTGTGCTGTATTTGAACTCCATTCTCGCTAGAGAGTTTCTAGAATACACTGCCATTTCCATCTCAGTATTTCCTCACTGTCATACAGACATCAGAGCTGTGCTACGTCTACAGGACCACGGGCCACAGAATTAGAGCCCACATTCATCTGAAGAGGACAAGACCACAGCACACTCATCCAAAGACAATCTCATAAATCAGCAGTCAGACAGGTAATTCACTTTTATACATCACATTAATTGTTTAAGAGATCTATGGGTCAAATAAGACTGAATTTTTTATTTTATTGTTTTAATTGTGTCATGATTTTGATGTACAGTGCAGAATGCTGTATTTTAATTTTTTTAAGCAATAGATTATTGGTATAGGTTTTTATTATATTTTTAATATTGAAATTATTTATAACAAATCTTAAAATATCACTGACTTTATTAATGTACTAATTAAATATTAAGTTATGTATAAATCTATTTTTTATTCAATTGTTTACAAATTTTAAATTGTATTTTTTACGAGATTTTGCTTGTAGATTTTGCTGCAAATGTTTACATGGTCATAAATAATCCAGAAGAGTTTCAAATTAAGTACTCAGTAATTACATTTGCACATTATGACACCATTGTTGCTTGAGAATCTGCAGTCATTCTAATGGAACAATAATTTCTGATTAGCCCTTATCCAACAGATGCTTTTGTCATACATAAAGGATTGTGAATTTGATTGTACTTCAGCGACTGTCTGTCTAGTCTATTTTAAGTAGAAATGTGAATTAAAGTCAATTCACACTGCACCGACAGACGGACACAGACACTTTGTTGGGTTTTGTCGGATCAGTGTGTTACCCTGTCGGGGTCAGTTGGCGTCTGTCAGAGCTTGTTTTCATCTATTGAACATCCTGAATCGCATTTAGAAAGTCTGACAAGTGACGTGCTGTAATCTGGTGACTGTCGGCGCAGTGTGAATTGGCCTTAAGATCACCTGACCTGTGATTAATATAAGCAGTTATACTTATATAATTAGATACAGTGGTCCCAATTAACCTACACAGAATGTCATTTAATTAAGTATCAAATGTATAAAAGTTGCAACTGAAATTAAATTGTTACTTTTTGCAGACCTAACTCTACATTTGTGAGCCATGTTTTTTGTTAAACTTGTCGAACGCATTTTTATGCACTGCTTAGTGTCCAAAAAACAAGGGTCACTGTATGTACATATATTATATCTTTCATATCCCACTCACAAGTCATATTTACAAAGTGCACAACATGTTAAGGGGTGCATGGCTTGAATAATAAGACATTGGCTGATCAATACAGTTGCTTTAACAGTGAAGAGAATAACAAAACTGCCATGTAAAGAAACACATCACCCAGTTAGCAGCCTGAAAAGCAGAGAAATATTGTCTTCATGGCATATGAGGAAGCCCACTGGATGGCAGGTGACGTGTTGATATGTGCGGTGTATGGGTTCTGTAGTGCGCAGTCGGGCGAGGGGGATTCACTTCATATGGCTAAACTATTATTCACTTCATATGGCTAAACTATTATTCATCATATGCTAATCCTCTCATCCTTGAATTCTCCAGTGATTAAAGCGCCTGTGTCAGTCCGGGAATGTCTGGCTAAAAACAGTTGTTCTGTCCTTTGTTTTTAAAAGCACACATTTAGCATTGGTATGCAAGTTTAAGTCCAGCAACACAAGTGCATCCACAGGTTTAGACTTCAATTGGAAGTGATGCTAATTTGCTTTCTCCATAAGAAACTGATTCAGTTTCCTTGACGAAATACTTCTTTCACTGTATTTTCCTTTGTACTTCTTTGAAAGTGCCATTGTGATTTTAATTTCACACTCCACACATGTAAACTGCAGGCTAACATTCAATTTACATATTTATGTCTCCATTTGACATTTTAACTGCTTTCCTCAGACAAATATTATCTGTGACTCTACAACACGTACGAATATTTAATTAGTTAAGCAAGCACAGAGGCAACTTAACTTATGATTGGCTCTTTGTAACACCCATCCAAACACCTTGATTCATATTGTATACATTTGACACTGCAAATTTTATAGGCATACAAAAGTAGTGTTTTACTATATGGTTAATAATGGCCCTTAAACAGGGTTTAAAAAGATGCTAACTCAGGGTTAATTCTTTTACAGAGATAAGCAGTCAACTATATATGGTGTTTAATAGTTTTTGTATAAATGGATGTTTATGACATTCAAGCATTACGTTTTATTGATTGTACTGAGTTAATATATATATGCCCAGTTTACATACACCTCTACTCACATAACTTTATATTCTCAGAGAATCTGTAAGACTTGGCATGTTTGTTTAAAATAATAATAATAATATACTGTGCTAAAGAAGCTTCATAACAGATGTTTACATATATTTTTCAAGACAAAATAGTAAATCATTTTACTCAATAATATTGTCTTGTGGACAATATACTGTTCAAAAGTTTGGGATTGGAAAGATTTTTAAATGGTTGTGAAAGAAGTCTTTTGTGGTCACCAAGGTTGCATTTATTTGGTCAAAAACAGTAAACAGTACTACTGTGAAATGTTATTACAATTTAAAGTAACTGTTCTATTTTGATATATATTTTAAAATGTAATTTATTCCAAAGCTGTGGTACAGTCTTCAGTGTCAAATGATCCTTCAGAATTCATTCTAATATTCTGATTTGGTGCTCAAGAAATATTTATTATTATTAGGCCTATATCAGATGTTAAAACAGTTGTGCTGCTTTTTTCAGGATCTTTTGATGAACAGAAAGATCAAAAGAACAGCATTTATTTTAAATAGAAATCTTATGTAACATTATAAATGTTTCCTTGCCGAATAAAACGTTGAAACGCAGAAACAAAGCAGCAACAACAACAACAAAAAGTTACTGACCCCAAACTTTTAAACAGTACATTTCTGTGCCAATAACTGCATTTATTCATTCATAAAAGCAATTTTTATGATCCATCTCATTTGAAAAAAAAAAAGAGATACACATCATGCAAACTTATAATCAGATCTATATAAACCACAGTGTTTGTCTTTGTGTCTTGCCTAGTTTACAACTCTGGTTATATTGGGATAAAGATGTGACTAGACTAGAGTCTGTGGTGTCATGCTGATTCTGGTAGTCCCTGACATCAGGTTAAGGGGAAAGGGTTTGAATAAATATTTATTCAGAGTTGAGGGGTCGGCCTCATGCGTGGGCATTGTAGAGCCTCTTATGGTGTGAGTATCCGCGTGCCCGCAGCGACATGATCACTGTGAGAAAAACCAGCATGCCATCACTTGCCAACAGTGCCTGGCACCTTTGTGAAGTGCTACTAGAATGTTTCAAAGGTGTCGTGGCAATGTTCCCAGCTTGTTAAACTGATGCAAATGGAAGCGCGAGGCTGCATGTTATTCTAAGTTTATTTTTGTTATTGAATGTTTGACATTGGCTTAGAGTCATAAAGAACAGCAAAAGAATCCTTGAGGGTTAAGGGAAGCTCTGATGATTCCAGTGATATTGTGAAATATTGTTACAATTTAACATTATGTTTTTCTATTTTGATATACTTCCAAATATAATTTATTTCTCTGATGCAAAGCTAAATTTTAAGCTAATCTCATTGTCACATGATCCTTCAGAAATCACTGCAATTGCTGATTTATATCAAGTTTGAACTAGTTGTGCTGCTTAATATTTTTTTATATAACCTGTGATAACTTTTTTCATGATTCTTTTATGAATAAGAAGTTTAAAAAAAGAAGAAAAAAGAACAGCATTTATTTAAAAGTTTTGGGTCAGTAATTTTTTTCTTTCTTTTTTTTAAATACAGCAAGAATGTGTTAAATTGATTTAAAAACAAATAGTAAAGATTTCTATTGTTAGACAAAATATATATTTTAAATAAATGAATCCTAAAAAAAAAGTATTCAGGTTCCAAAATATATTAAGCAGTAACTGTTTCTAACATTGATAATAACTGAGTATCAAATCAGCAAATGATTTCTGAAGGATCATGTGACACTAAAGACTTGAGCAATGATGCTGAAAATTCAGCTTTGCATCACAGAAATAAATCCTATTTTAAGGTATATTAAAATAGAAAACCATTATTTTAAATTGTAATAATATTTCACAATAATACCATTTTTTCTGTATTTTTGATCAAATAAATGTAGCCTTCATGGGCATAAGAGACTTCTTTCAAAAACATTAAAAATAGTAACGCTTCCAGACTTTTGACCAGTACTGTAAATATATATATATATTATATATATATATATATATATATATATATATATATATATATATATATATATATATGACCTTTGAGGTCAGTGACCAATGTCAAGTCTTTCCTTTTACAAATAGAAAATCATATGAGAACAGGTGAAAGTTCTTCCTGTCTGTCATTCATCTCACCGACTCGTGTGTGTGGACTGAAGTCCCATTGTTTGCTACCTTCAAGAAATACAGCAGTCTTTGACCTCTCATAATATCTCATGATAAGAGCTTTAGGGTTTTACAATTTTGTGCATTAACCAGATGAAAAATAATCAGCACAAATGAACTCTTATCTTGTGTCGTTCTCTTGCTCTCTTTGGGAAAGTAAACACCCTTGCACTTGGAGACCCTAAGAGACTTGTTTCCTTAAAAGTAGCAAGTCTAAAGGAAATTATTGTTTGAAATTGCTTCCTAAGAGAAGAAAAAAAGGAAGATGGAAAAAAAAGGAAAATGTAGACAGAAGGAGAGAGAGCACACACATGGCAACAGAGATCGCCCAGTCACTGTGAATCAGATGGATATTTCCGTCCTCCAGTTTTTTACAATGTCTAAGATTCCGTTCCCACCGATGCCATTCCGAAAAGCTTTCGCCAACACAACATAGCACAAGGGTTTACTGAGTTCACGTTACCGAATGGCAGTCATTTCTAAAGCATCTGACGTGAAAAGACTTTAGATTAGATTTTAAAACAAACTAATAAATGCAAAACCGGAATGCATCCATTGACACATGTCAAATGTCTGTGTATAAAAGAAACTCATTCTGTAAAACAGTAGTGCTTTATAGAAGAGGGTAAGATTATTCATAAAGCCTGGTGCTTTGCTGCACATAGTTAAGACAGATCATTATTAGATTTGACACTATATACTAAGGTTTCATTGTTCAGTGAACTTCCCACTGCTCTTTCCCTTCAGTAGCTCATTTAAAGGTACAATATGCAGGATTTTTGCAGAAAACACTAGGCCAATGTTATATATTTTGTTTAGTTGATTACTTACAATATCCCAAATATTTCCAACTATTTGTAAATCGTGAGAAAATTGTGATTTTAACCAAGGAAACGGGGCATGTGAGCAGGGGTGAGGAGTCGCCATCAATGGCGTCATATCCGCGTTAGCCTCGGTTTCCGCCAGGTTTGACCTCTTACTGCAATATAACCATGGCGACAGACGTTGACAACTGGGTTATGCCTAGCAGACGCTCACGCTGTTGTTGTTTTGTTCAAACATTATTAACCATGGCAAGCAGACTTTAAGACAAAAAGAGGACTAAAACGAAGATCAACATCTTTCGAGATGCCGAGAGCTCCACGTCCGCGACTAACTTCGACTTGACAGAGACGCGAGTGTTGCATGTACTTTATTAGACAGGTGAGCAAATGTACATAAAACTAATCAATGTTATTTAGTTCAACATGATGAAATGTTAGAATATGATCTGCATGTTATTCTAATGTTGATATATAGCTTACTTAGTCTCATACAGCCAACAAACAACCTAACTAACAACATTCAACACACTCAAATGCCGTTTAGTGTGATAGTGTAACTGTTAGAGCAAGTGAAACAGCGCTGTGTTACCTCAAGTTTAATTCGTCTAATAAACTGACCTGTGTAAGTAATCCAGCACTTGCGTGTAGTTCGGTAGAATGAAATGTTAAAAACATGTTAAAAACATGTATTCACTCATCCATAAAAGATCCATCAGCTTGACAAAAAATATCCATAATTCAGCTTAATGAGGAATATACGTCATCAATATACGCCTTTGTTATTGTAAGAGGTTAGCGACCCCTGGTGGCAAAAAATCCTGCATATTGTACCTTTACAGCTGCAGTCCGTAGCTTTTTTGGGTTAAAAATTATCCAAAATAAATGTTTGAGCAAATACGTAACCAGCCATGTGTTCAAAACTATCTGCTTGCTTTTGCTCGATTCAAACCGGTAAGCTTGTAATAATGTTTTTAATTCCAGTGGTACTGGTGGATTTCCGCAGGAGATTCGAGCATGTCTTTGCGTCATTACGTCACATCTGTACACATAAAGAAGGAGTCTCGGCTAGTAGGCTATGTTGCGTGTGAGGATGTTGGAAGTGGAGATTTATAGCCTTTTCTCACAGCACTTGATATAATTAAACTTATCAATTTGATGGCGGATCCAGAAAGGTTCAAACGACAATCACCAGTGACAACTGGAGATTCACTGGTTTTAAAATGCAAAAGACTTCGGAGTGGCTACAGAAAAAAAAGAGACTGCAACCGGACCATTGAACCGGACCTATGCGAAAACAAGGATAAATATCGAAAGGGCATTAAATGTAGTCAAGCAATGCTGATGTTGAACATTAACAAGCGATTGTTGGATTTAATCAGCGTGATTTTTTTTTGCAATGATTTTTTTCCCTTAGTTGGTCAGAACCAGAACAAAACTGGATGTTACTTACTTGTTCAGATGACATTTTCCAGTGAAAATTATTATGTTCTTCATACTTCCAAAAATAATAATCTGTGATTCTGAATGACAGTCAGAGTATCCACATCGGCGCGGCGACTAACAGCTACACACATTCCTCAACCATTGGATTCATCCATGCTGTGCCGTGTCGAGGCACAACTCACGTAAAGTTGATAATTCCGCTAATAACTGCAATTGCAGATTTCGAACAGAGATGGCGACAAAGAGGAAAAACTGCGGACTGCAGCTTTAAAGACATGGGCTGAGTTTCCCGATAACGTTGTCTCTTAGCGCGCTACGAAGACTCTTAAGGTATAACTTAACTGAAGGTATACCATTTCTAGGCGTGTTCCCCGAACTATACCTTAGAAAGCTGCTTAAGGTATACCTTCTTACGTGCGACGTTACCGGGTGCTGTCCGTGGCGATGGTGCTGAATCTGCTGATATCGATGACTCGAGAATCAATTATTCACTCGTGCAGGGGCTGTTTATGTGAGAAAGCGCTGTTCTTTATAAAATAAGCACTTCAGAAATAGTTGAAATTGCATTTACTAGGACTCATGGGATATTATAAAAAATAATCCGAACTATAACAGCCTATAATAGTCTTGCCTACATATTTTAATATTGTATCATATAGGCTATTGCTGCCATAATAATTTAAATTTTTTTATGTGCTTTCTTCTCTTTCCCATTTTTGTTCGCTGAGGTGAGCTGCGATGAAATATTGTTCTTGTAAATACTTTCAAGCATTTCAGTAATAAAAGTGTACGTCACGTAGCTACGGTGCTCGGCAGTGATCAAAAAGGATTTAAACAGTGAATTTTGAATCTCTTCTTGTAAACTCAGAGATGTGTATTCAGACGGCAATTAAATTACCACACGACCTGTTTGTCAAAAATCAGTAGGTACTAATTTGGACAGAGATTTTTACGTGGGTTGGGTGAGAAAAAACACTGATATTATGGATTCGGACGGCACTAAAATATCCGACTTACCCCTGTAAATGTTTAAAATACCGTAAGAGCCCATGATAAACAATATTAGCGTCCGAATAGGACTTAACTGACAGTAGCCTATGCTTTCACTGGCCTTTAAAAGCGCTCTTTAATTAAAATAAATGTATAAAAATGTTATTATATAGCCTAGGCCTATAATAATATAATTAAAATTCTAACAACAATCAGTGTAATGACAATTTTATTCTTTGCATGAAAACACTTGAATTAGCCTAATTGAACACTGTCTGTGTGTATTCAAAATTCAGAATTATATTAATATCGACCTTTAACAGTGATAAGGTAAAGCTAAGAGTGGTCCAGACCAACCTTCCGAAAGTATGACTTACAGAAGATATACTTAACTAAGAGCGTTCCGGGAAACACGTATTAACGATAAGGTACAGCATAAGGTGTAACTTAAGAACGACGTAACGTTAAGAAGGTTTCGGGAAACTCAGCCCAGAACCTGACATACACAGGAAATGAATGATGTTAAAATTCATCGTCTTAAGTACATTTAGGTCAATCTCACACAAAAAAAAAATATTCGGGAATATAAACTACATGGTTCACATTTCCCAAAATAAATAGAAAACAATAAGAAAAATATAATATGTCTAAAGATGATAATAATAATAAATTCCATTTAATACAATAAATATAAAATAAAAGAGAGTACAACAAAATAAGGCTTCTTTAAATAAAGTCCTGTTATTTTTTTATTAGTGCCCTCTTTATTGTTTCTGGATTAACTATCACTAAACATTAATGGGAGATCATACATTTTGACTATTTTACATCTGCTAAAGTAGGAGGGCCTCCATTCAAACTGTCAGTCCATATTTGTCCATTCTACCGGAGATCAGCAGGACCGGTAGGGTTTGGTACAGGATGGATGTGAGAGGGCAGCCAGTCAGATACTAACCCACACACACATAAACTTTAAAGGTAACTCTCTAGTGTGGCTGCAGATAGTGCTTCATAAAACATTTGAGGTTTAATGGGTATCAGAGTGACAATATCCTGTAAATAGCATTAAACTGAAACCCCTTTCAGAGGAACCCTTAACTGGCGCTAAAGAAACAACTAAAACAGGCATGTGGAGAATCTGAGAAAAGATCAATGTGTGTGTCAAAAGACACAATAACACACTTGTTGCATTGCTTTAACAACTTTTAAGCTTTTAGATTTTCATTAACAAAATCAATTTAGAGACATACATACAAGATCCTTTACGGAATGACTGGAATTCAAGAGTGATTTATTTAAGAACGGATTGACGCGGCTGGACTGGAGTGGCATTTACGGAAATGAGGCAGCGCTCACTGACGTTATTTTGGGAAACAGAGCAACACTGGACAGTGTTAATGTTAATGTCTAAGATTAATATACTGCCTGATACCTAAATTCACA
The DNA here is from genome assembly GCA_036326025.1 of Chrosomus eos. NCBI lineage: Eukaryota > Metazoa > Chordata > Actinopteri > Cypriniformes > Leuciscidae > Chrosomus > Chrosomus eos. Next base: position 18,334,192 of record CM070826.1, on the reverse strand, counting down.
TTTGACACCTTTAAGAGGAACAGGGAAGAAACTTTTGAAGGAGTTCACTCTTTACTAGTATTTACTTCATTTAAATAATATAGAATATATAAAAGGCATCTCTTGAAAGTGTTTTTTTTGCTCTAAAAATATCTAAAATAAAAAGATTTTTTATTAAAAACTGATGGAACGACTTAGTTTAATTAATGGTGGCTTTTTATACCAAATACTTTTCACTCAACAGTTACTGAAAAAAGTTATTTATTTACCTTTATAAACTGCAAATGATAAATATTTTTCTTAAAATGTAAAGTTATTGCCAATTATCCCAATTAAGGCCCGTTCACACCAAAAACGATAACTGTAGTGATAACTATATTAGCGTTCACACCAGAGGATATGTTCCGTTTATTTTAGGCGTGCACTGCAGTTTTGTCATCTGCTGCTTTAAATGCTCGAGCTCTTTAAAGCAGGATGGAATCTGATTGGCTGTTTTTATCATTCATTATCTGTGAAAAATCTGTTCTGAAAGTGATTCCAACGATATCGTTTCTCTGTGCCGTTATCGTAGTTCTGGTGTGTACTCTGCTATTCTTTTATATTTAGAACGATTTTTAGAAAATCTTTATCGTCATAGTTATCGTCCTTAGTGTGAATGGGCTTTATACCTTAATAATGTAAAAAATAAAGAAAAAAGTCTTAAAGGGGATATACACTTTTTTTGTGTTTAAGTGCTATAATTGGGTCCCCGGTGCATCTACCAACCCAGAAAACGTGCAAAGTGACAACCCAGTAACTTTGTTTTGGTAAGCCTTTTTCTGACTGCAAGCATGTAAAAAAATAAGCCGATCAGATTTTACTCCCCTTCTGACTTAGGAAGGGGATCTTATTATAATATTACCGTCCCTTAATCTGCATGACAACATTCAACACACTCAAATGCCGTTTAGTGTGATAGTGTAACTGTTAGAGCAAGTGAAACAGCGCTGTGTTACCTCAAGTTTAATTCGTCTAATAAACTGACCTGTGTAAGTAATCCAGCACTTGCGTGTAGTTCGGTAGAATGAAATGTTAAAAACATGTTAAAAACATGTATTCACTCATGCATAAAAGATCCATCAGCTTGACAAAAAATATCCATAATTCAGCTTAATGAGGAATATACGTCATCAATATACGCCTTTGTTATTGTAAGAGGTTAGCGACCCCTGGTGGCGAAAAATCCTGCATATTGTACCTTTACAGCTGCAGTCCGTAGCTTTTTTGGGTTAAAAATTATCCAAAATAAATGTTTGAGCAAATACGTAACCAGCCATGTGTTCAAAACTATCTGCTTGCTTTTGCTCGATTCAAACCGGTAAGCTTGTAATAATGTTTTTAATTCCAGTGGTACTGGTGGATTTCCGCAGGAGATTCGAGCATGTCTTTGCGTCATTACGTCACATCTGTATTCTGTACACATAAAGAAGGAGTCTCGGCTAGTAGGCTATGTTGCGTGTGAGGATGTTGGAAGTGGAGATTTATAGCCTTTTCTCACAGCACTTGATATAATTAAACTTATCAATTTGATGGCGGATCCAGAAAGGTTCAAACGACAATCACCAGTGACAACTGGAGATTCACTGGTTTTAAAATGCAAAAGACTTCGGAGTGGCTACAGAAAAAAAAGAGACTGCAACCGGACCATTGAACCGGACCTATGCGAAAACAAGGATAAATATCGAAAGGGCATTAAATGTAGTCAAGCAATGCTGATGTTGAACATTAACAAGCGATTGTTGGATTTAATCAGCGTGATTTTTTTTTGCAATGATTTTTTCCCTTAGTTGGTCAGAACCAGAACAAAACTGGATGTTACTTACTTGTTCAGATGACATTTTCCAGTGAAAATTATTATGTTCTTCATACTTCCAAAAATAATAATCTGTGATTCTGAATGACAGTCAGAGTATCCACATCGGCGCGGCGACTAACAGCTACACACATTCCTCAACCATTGGATTCATCCATGCTGTGCCGTGTCGAGGCACAACTCACGTAAAGTTGATAATTCCGCTAATAACTGCAATTGCAGATTTCGAACAGAGATGGCGACAAAGAGGAAAAACTGCGGACTGCAGCTTTAAAGACATGGGCTGAGTTTCCCGATAACGTTGTCTCTTAGCGCGCTACGAAGACTCTTAAGGTATAACTTAACTGAAGGTATACCATTTCTAGGCGTGTTCCCCGAACTATACCTTAGAAAGCTGCTTAAGGTATACCTTCTTACGTGCGACGTTACCGGGTGCTGTCCGTGGCGATGGTGCTGAATCTGCTGATATCGATGACTCGAGAATCAATTATTCACTCGTGCAGGGGCTGTTTATGTGAGAAAGCGCTGTTCTTTATAAAATAAGCACTTCAGAAATAGTTGAAATTGCATTTACTAGGACTCATGGGATATTATAAAAAATAATCCGAACTATAACAGCCTATAATAGTCTTGCCTACATATTTTAATATTGTATCATATAGGCTATTGCTGCCATAATAATTTAAATTTTTTTATGTGCTTTCTTCTCTTTCCCATTTTTGTTCGCTGAGGTGAGCTGCGATGAAATATTGTTCTTGTAAATACTTTCAAGCATTTCAGTAATAAAAGTGTACGTCACGTAGCTACGGTGCTCGGCAGTGATCAAAAAGGATTTAAACAGTGAATTTTGAATCTCTTCTTGTAAACTCAGAGATGTGTATTCAGACGGCAATTAAATTACCACACGACCTGTTTGTCAAAAATCAGTAGGTACTAATTTGGACAGAGATTTTTACGTGGGTTGGGTAGAAAAAAACACTGATATTATGGATTCGGACGGCACTAAAATATCCGACTTACCCCTGTAAATGTTTAAAATACCGTAAGAGCCCATGATAAACAATATTAGCGTCCGAATAGGACTTAACTGACAGTAGCCTATGCTTTCACTGGCCTTTAAAAGCGCTCTTTAATTAAAATAAATGTATAAAAATGTTATTATATAGCCTAGGCCTATAATAATATAATTAAAATTCTAACAACAATCAGTGTAATGACAATTTTATTCTTTGCATGAAAACACTTGAATTAGCCTAATTGAACACTGTCTGTGTGTATTCAAAATTCAGAATTATATTAATATCGACCTTTAACAGTGATAAGGTAAAGCTAAGAGTGGTCCAGACCAACCTTCCGAAAGTATGACTTACAGAAGATATACTTAACTAAGAGCGTTCCGGGAAACACGTATTAACGATAAGGTACAGCATAAGGTGTAACTTAAGAACGACGTAACGTTAAGAAGGTTTCGGGAAACTCAGCCCAGAACCTGACATACACAGGAAATGAATGATGTTAAAATTCATCGTCTTAAGTACATTTAGGTCAATCTCACACAAAAAAAAAAATATTCGGGAATATAAACTACATGGTTCACATTTCCCAAAATAAATAGAAAACAATAAGAAAAATATAATATGTCTAAAGATGATAATAATAATAAATTCCATTTAATACAATAAATATAAAATAAAAGAGAGTACAACAAAATAAGGCTTCTTTAAATAAAGTCCTGTTATTTTTTTATTAGTGCCCTCTTTATTGTTTCTGGATTAACTATCACTAAACATTAATGGGAGATCATACATTTTGACTATTTTACATCTGCTAAAGTAGGAGGGCCTCCATTCAAACTGTCAGTCCATATTTGTCCATTCTACCGGAGATCAGCAGGACCGGTAGGGTTTGGTACAGGATGGATGTGAGAGGGCAGCCAGTCAGATACTAACCCACACACACATAAACTTTAAAGGTAACTCTCTAGTGTGGCTGCAGATAGTGCTTCATAAAACATTTGAGGTTTAATGGGTATCAGAGTGACAATATCCTGTAAATAGCATTAAACTGAAACCCCTTTCAGAGGAACCCTTAACTGGCGCTAAAGAAACAACTAAAACAGGCATGTGGAGAATCTGAGAAAAGATCAATGTGTGTGTCAAAAGACACAATAACACACTTGTTGCATTGCTTTAACAACTTTTAAGCTTTTAGATTTTCATTAACAAAATCAATTTAGAGACATACATACAAGATCCTTTACGGAATGACTGGAATTCAAGAGTGATTTATTTAAGAACGGATTGACGCGGCTGGACTGGAGTGGCATTTACGGAAATGAGGCAGCGCTCACTGACGTTATTTTGGGAAACAGAGCAACACTGGACAGTGTTAATGTTAATGTCTAAGATTAATATACTGCCTGATACCTAAATTCACATTTGACACCTTTAAGAGGAACAGGGAAGAAACTTTTGAAGGAGTTCACTCTTTACTAGTATTTACTTCATTTAAATAATATAGAATATATAAAAGGCATCTCTTGAAAGTGTTTTTTTTGCTCTAAAAATATCTAAAATAAAAAGATTTTTTATTAAAAACTGATGGAACGACTTAGTTTAATTAATGGTGGCTTTTTATACCAAATACTTTTCACTCAACAGTTACTGAAAAAAGTTATTTATTTACCTTTATAAACTGCAAATGATAAATATTTTTCTTAAAATGTAAAGTTATTGCCAATTATCCCAATTAAGGCCCGTTCACACCAAAAACGATAACTGTAGTGATAACTATATTAGCGTTCACACCAGAGGATATGTTCCGTTTATTTTAGGCGTGCACTGCAGTTTTGTCATCTGCTGCTTTAAATGCTCGAGCTCTTTAAAGCAGGATGGAATCTGATTGGCTGTTTTTATCATTCATTATCTGTGAAAAATCTGTTCTGAAAGTGATTCCAACGATATCGTTTCTCTGTGCCGTTATCGTAGTTCTGGTGTGTACTCTGCTATTCTTTTATATTTAGAACGATTTTTAGAAAATCTTTATCGTCATAGTTATCGTCCTTAGTGTGAATGGGCTTTATACCTTAATAATGTAAAAAATAAAGAAAAAAGTCTTAAAGGGGATATACACTTTTTTTGTGTTTAAGTGCTATAATTGGGTCCCCGGTGCATCTACCAACCCAGAAAACGTGAAAAGTGACAACCCAGTAACTTTGTTTTGGTAAGCCTTTTTCTGACTGCAAGCATGTAAAAAAATAAGCCGATCAGATTTTACTCCCCTTCTGACTTAGGAAGGGGATTTTATTATAATATTACCGTCCCTTAATCTGCATGACAACATTCAACACACTCAAATGCCGTTTATACTGTGATAGTGTAACTGTTAGAGCAAGTGAAACAGCGCTGTGTTACCTCAAGTTTAATTCGTCTAATAAACTGACCTGTGTAAGTAATCCAGCACTTGCGTGTAGTTCGGTAGAATGAAATGTTAAAAACATGTTAAAAACATGTATTCACTCATGCATAAAAGATCCATCAGCTTGACAAAAAATATCCATAATTCAGCTTAATGAGGAATATACGTCATCAATATACGCCTTTGTTATTGTAAGAGGTTAGCGACCCCTGGTGGCGAAAAATCCTGCATATTGTACCTTTACAGCTGCAGTCCGTAGCTTTTTTGGGTTAAAAATTATCCAAAATAAATGTTTGAGCAAATACGTAACCAGCCATGTGTTCAAAACTATCTGCTTGCTTTTGCTCGATTCAAACCGGTAAGCTTGTAATAATGTTTTTAATTCCAGTGGTACTGGTGGATTTCCGCAGGAGATTCGAGCATGTCTTTGCGTCATTACGTCACATCTGTATTCTGTACACATAAAGAAGGAGTCTCGGCTAGTAGGCTATGTTGCGTGTGAGGATGTTGGATACCCACAGACGCCGCCATTTGGTTTTCGCAAGCAACAACAGTGTAACCAGTTCTAACCCAATGGCAAAAGTTTGAGCAAAGCATGCAAACCGCTCTGTCGTTGGCTGCACAGAAGAGAACAGAAAACTATTTAGAGTCCCAGCCTCAGAAGAGACAAGAGAGCAGTGGATTCATTTTATTTTCAACGGAAATCGCCCAGAAACAGATGAACCAATGTATCTCCACAACAACTACATAAATGTATCCACTAATGATTCAGAAACATCCAGGTGCAGTCTAAAAGTTGCAACCTCTTCCTGAGTCTCTCCGTAAGGCTGAACTCCGCTACTGGTGGTTATTTCTGAGATTTTGGATGAGTGAAATTATTCGTGCATCTTGTTATTGTATGTATCCAAAGCTCGTGTAAAGGATCGGCGATCTTCTGAACGGAGGCGGGGACACACACAAAAACTGAGCATTTTTGCTCACACCCACAAAGGGGCAAATTTGACAAGCTATAATAAATGATCTGGGGATTATTTTGAGCTGAAATTTCACAGACATATTCTGGGGACACCATTAAATTATATTGCATCTTGTGAAAAGGGGCATAATATGGCACCTTTAAAAAGTACTAAACAGAAATTAAAAACAGTCTGGTTTCTCAGCTGGTCGCATTTGTCTGGATATCTTGTTGTTGTTTAAATGACATTAGTATTTGTCATACTACACATAGAGGAACAGTGACCCCTGTCATCTTGTTTGATTTGTCGTGATGAGAAGTTCAGTTAGTCCCTGCAGTGTCCTGAAAGACACATCACTCACACAGGTACAAAACAGAAGCACAAAGGCTGGCATACGTGATGTAGTTGGGAGACTGCAGAGTGGTAAAATGATCACCCTATCTAGGCCTGTACAGGGTCATTCAGAGGGGCAGTTCTCAGGGCCCTTGGCTCTATCCTGCCAAGACCACCCCAAAAAATGGAACAGGCCAGACTAAAATTAGTCACCCCTGTGTTTAAGTGCATAATGATCCCCTCTCAGGCCCTACTGTAAATATACAATATAACATGACACACAGAACGGGAAACCTCTAGAAAAATGTAAGTGCATCACAAAAACAATAAGACGTCAGTTTTGGGTTTACAAATTTGGGATCACTTGTAGAGCTGTGAGGGAATTTATGGAGAGGCATGTGAAGATCGAAACAATATAAGATTGCAGCCAGTTTGATTTTGATATTTTTATTGATAATTATGCACCCAAATAGTGATATCCCCTTGATATATTAAAAAGTCTTGATTAATGAATGACGCATTCATCTCTCTACAATCAACAACACAATGCTTAGCTATATATCGCTCCTCGGACTTATGGTTAAGATCAAGTGTAGTAGGCCTATATATTTATATTATCCGTTTATCTGATACGTCCCCTATGGAGACCATATTAAAATGATTTTTTGATCAGTGAATAACCAACAGAGCAGCGCCATCTGCAGACTAACGAGAGCCACATTCCATCTAAAATCTACTCACATGCGTCCATCCTCCACTCCTTCACTGTGGGAAATCATGGAAACGTGCCGTTTAGTCTCACTTGTTCTGAGATTCTTCGATAATCTGAATTTCATCGATATATCGACCAGAGGTCTTCACTCCTGCTCCTGGAGAACCACTGTCCTGCAGAGTTTAGTTCCAACCTGCTTCACCACACCTGCCTTTGAATACTCAAGCGATTCTGAAGTGCTTGATGAGCTGATTCAGGTGTGTTTGATTAGGGTTGGAACTAAACTTTGCAGGACAGTGGCTCTCCAGGAGCTGGAGTGAAGACCTCTGGACCAGTCGAAAGTTTTTCTCTTCCTCTTGTTAACCACAAGCAGGTTTGATGACGGACTACAAGGATTCTAAAAGCTGATTGGCTTGTGGTTACCTCTCTCACAATGATTGGCTAGCTAGGCTATATGCAGAAGGAGACACATTTATTTTGTTATTGAATAACAAGTACGTATATGAACAAAATCACCATGTAAACCGTTTTTAACTCACTAAATTCTTTTGCTGGAGGAAAAAAACAATATTAGCCTACACAAAAAAATTAAAGGACATGCAGTACTGGCTGTACATTGTACAATATGATATAATATTGTGTTTTTGAGGGTAAGACTGATTCAATATAATTAAACTTATTTTATCCCATCGTGCCTTTTTCCAAGTGGTGCTCACTGCAGAGTCAAATGATGTCCAGCGCCACCTCTCTAATGGGTGGAGGGATATAGACATAGTAATGGGCAGGGTTAGGGTGTGGTGGGATATTCTAGCTCCACCCATTAGGTCCAAATTATATTCATATAGGGGGAACTGGACTTCAATTTTTTTTTTTAAATTATATGACAAACTACAGTAGATACAAATGTTTTACATATAATGTTCTAAATTATTACAAATCATCGGGAGCTGGACTTCATCATTTTAGAAGAGGTAAACTACGGAAGGCATTTTCTGCCAAAATGATGAAGTCCAGCTCCCGATGATTTGTAATAATTTAGAACATTATGTGAAACATTTGTATCTACTGTAGTTTGTCATATAATTAAAAAAAAAAAAATAAAATTGAAGTCCACAATGATTGGCTAGCTAATGAGTGTTAATAAAAATCTTTGTAAAAACTGTATTTGCAGTTTCTTTTCACGTTTGCCTTTTCATTTTAATATTGGCAGTCTTGCCTCGAGATTGTAGTGAAAATGAAACGTGAAATCACCAATTGCATTTTAGTTTTCAATTTGACAGGGAAGATGCACTGTCACCGTGAAAATGAAAATGAAATCATTTAATTTCATTATCAATTTTGTCACATTTTGCGTACAGTTTTCTGTAATGAAATGTTTAAACTTGTTTTAGTTTTCATTTTTATCATTTAATTAATTTATTTAATTTTGGCAGAAAATGCCTTTCATAGATGTGACGCAATCGGCCTTTGAATGCGGCCTTTGAAGGATGCAGCCTCTGCATTGACACACAGCTTCAGTCTACCCTTTCTTTATATTCAGCAGTAATAATAAAACAGCTGAAAATGCATGACTTTTGACAACATGCTAAAACTGATCTTGATGCCAATCTCCTTTTTTGTATATTTATTTGCTCTCTCTCTCTTTTCTCTATCTGCCTCAGTAGTGCTGCCGTGGAGTGATGGGGGACTGGAGTCTCTTGGGAAATTTTCTGGAGGAGGTGCAGGAGCACTCCACATCAGTGGGGAAGGTCTGGTTAACTGTGCTGTTCATCTTCCGTATCCTTGTTCTGGGCACGGCCGCAGAGTCATCATGGGGCGACGAGCAGTCCGACTTTATGTGCGACACACTACAACCCGGTTGCACGAACGTCTGTTATGACCGAGCTTTCCCTATTGCCCATATCCGCTACTGGGTGCTGCAGATTGTCTTCGTATCAACACCATCCCTCATCTACATGGGCCATGCCATGCACATCGTTCGCATGGAGGAGAAGCGGAAGCAGAGGGAGATAGAGGAGAAGGGTGAGGATGGAAGAGAAGAGAAGGAGTATTTGGAACAAAAAGAGAAAGTCGAATATAGAAAGACAAAGTTCCGCCTGAAGGGAGCGCTGCTGCAGACATACGTCATGAGTATTATAATACGCTTGGTCATGGAAGTGACCTTCATTGTGATCCAGTATATGATGTACGGCATCTTCCTGAATGCTCTTTATCCTTGTAACATTTCACCTTGCCCCAACCCTGTGAACTGTTACATGTCCCGTCCAACAGAGAAAAATGTCTTCATTGTGTTCATGCTTGTGGTGGCAGCCGTTTCACTGCTCCTCAGTGTGCTAGAGCTGTATTACCTCGGATGGAAACAGTGCAAGCAATGTCTTAGAAAATACGCCGAGAAACATGCTAATGATGTCAAAAGCAAAAACAGCAAAGTTGTTTCTGTTGTCCAACCTAGCAAGACAAGTATTCCGATGGAACTGCCTGAGACTGCTCAGCCACGTCCCTCCCAAACCTGCACCCCACCCCCAGATTTCAACCAGTGCATAGCATCAAGTCAACGTCCAACATCACCCCCACATCTACATTCTCACCATCTTCATCACATCCATCAAACCTGCCAGCCTTTCACAAACCACCTGGCCCACCAGCAGAACTCCGTCAACATGGCCACTGAGCGGCATCATCACAGCCATGATGAGCTGGATCCTGCTGAGGACTTTCTGCAGATGAGCTACGGAAGCCCTGATGCTCGAGTCCCGTGTGAGATGACACCTAGCGCCCCCTCCACGCCATCCTCCCAACCAGGATTCTCCAGAGACAAGCGCCGGTTTAGCAAGACCAGTGGTACTAGTAGTAACCGGGTCAAACAAAGTGATCTGGCCGTTTAGGTTGGGTTACAGGATTTCCCAGAGGAAGACACGCTGGGTGAACTAGCCTTAAGATGAGAGATATGGATGTGAGGGGTGTGTATGTTTATGTGCGTATAAGTATGCTTGTGTGTTGGTACTATGAGATAGAATATTTCATTCATTTGGGCTTAAATCAGAATTCCGGTATTTAGCACTTTGAGTCTAGTTTGTTTTGGATGAACTAGAGTGGTGGGCACAGAATTTTTGACGATGGGTCCTGTCTTTTTGACTCTTTTAGAATCGCCTCAGACCGCTTCAGAGTGGCTGTCTATGGGCATGCACAAACATGTCCTTAAAACAACCCTTAACGTTTGTTTTCAAAACTATGCAACTCACCGTATGGTTAGTGGTGTTCGTTGATGATTAAAAACAAATATTATGGGCACAATGTATGATTTCAATCCGTGTTATTTGCTATAGTGGAACTCATTTTTCAGATACCTCACAATCGCGTATAAACTTCCGCTCGATATATCTCCGGTAGCGCAGCAATATCAACGAGCAATGAGTCCTTCAACAGAAATCAATGCGATTACAAAATGCCAAATAAAACACGACAGAAACTGTATTTCACTACGCTACTTGTTTTGGAACATCAACGAACACCACTAACCACTCGGTGAGTTGCACAGTTTTGAAAACGAACGTTAAGGGGTTGTTTTAAGGACATGTTTGTGTATGCCCATAGACAGCCACTCTGAAGCAGTCAGAGGCGATTCTAAAAGAGTCAAAAAGTTGAGACAGGACTAGGGCTGACTTCTAATAGTCGAGGATTCGACGATTCGATTCGGAGAGGTCTGATTCGACTATGAACCTCATAGTCGAATAGTAGGGGGTCTGTTCACATATTGCGTCTTTTGCGCGCTCAAGTTCGTTATTTCAAAATAGGAGCGCCGCGCGCGGTATGCAACCAATGAGCAGCCAGCAGCACACTACATGCCTGTAACGTCTGGACCACGTCCACATTTGTTAGCATTTACGGATTTATTGGCTCACAATGGCTTCTAAAAAATCATCAAAAGTATGGGAGTATTTCGAGAAGGTTAAAGATGACCCACAGAAAGTTAAGTGCAAGTTGTGCCAGCAGCTTATTTCATATCACACGACAACCAACATGGCTCATTTGAAACGGGTAAGGCTTGTTAACTTTACAAACAAACAGTTCTACCACTCTTTTGTCAATACAGACATAAACCCTATATTAGTATAATCTTTGGGGAGACGCGTGCGCAGGACCGTGCATAGACCTTTTGAGGGGCATGTGCTGAAACTAAAAAAGGGCACCCCCTCCCTTTTTTTCTACCAAGTAATCAAAATTCATATAAGTACAAAAAAAAGTTATATCAGTTATAATTATTTTTATAAATGTTATAGTTCTTATATATATATATATATATATATATATATATATATATATATATGTATATATATATATATATATATATATATATATATATATATATATATATATATATATCATTTTTCTCTGCTCTGCAGAACAAAGTTCAATAAAATATTTGTTTAGCTATTCTGTTTGGTTTAATAAGCTAATTTGTATTATTTGGTTAAAATTGCTCTACCTTCCCCTCTTCTAAATGTCACACATAAACATGAGTCAAGTATTTTTGACAAACTATTTGAAATATAATTTAAATAATTATGTCCAACTCAATTCCAGATTATAAGAAACTATACCCATGCCATTAATATAGCATATCCAACATGTATCTGCCTACCTGGCAAAAACTTGATACTGTGGAGGACCAGGCATTTATTAGTTTCTTGAAGGTCCCTTGTTCACTACACTTTCCCTAAAATAAGCCAGCAATGAAAATAAATAAATATAGCAATGTGAAAAGTACAGTTGCATTGAAAAGGAGTACTGAACTGGTGTAATGATGCTGAAAATTCAGCTTTGATCACAGATATAAATTACTTTTTAAAAATATTTAAATAGTAAACAGTTATTTTAGATTGTAAAAATAGTTCACAATATTATTGTTTTTGCTGTATTTTGGATCAAATAAATTAAGCATTGGAATGAATTAAATAATGGATTACATTCTGCATGATAAAATATAAAGATTTCACAGTGATCTTCTATAATGTTTTTTTTTTTTACTACTACAACATTACTGGAGTAAAACCATGTTTTACTACAATTATACATGTGAGGACGAGCGGAGAGTATAGAATAATAATAAAAAACTACATTGCACGTGCATATCAACAGCCTTGAATTAACCATAATTTAATATTACCATAACAAGATGAAATGTTAATAAATTAAGTGTATCAGCAATCATAAATCAAAGAATAAAATTTCTTAGAAATATGACCTAGGTGACGAGGATCACTCGTCGCTTTGTGTAGTTTCAGTACAAAACAGCACGGGGGCGCGCCTGTGCTTATGATTTTCCGATGCTAAAAACAAAGTATATGTTGTTGTATTATGAATATATCGTTAACATTTTACAAAAGTCAAACTCAAATACAGTTACGGGTTTTTTGACCAGCGAATGCGTGCAAATGTGCATTTTGTCCGTCATTAAAACGGCGCCGGCGGCATAGGCTACATTTTCATCAACGGATTACTAGTTTGTTAGACGCTCAGTTTTTCCTGTTGTAAAATACATTTGACCAAAATCGCATTTTCTAAAAGCTGAAATGCTACTTTATGCACAGGCTATTTAAGTGTAGGCTATGTATTGACTAACGTTGCTAGCCTAGACCTCCCTCTCAGGTCCCACATGTCTCAGTCAGACATTAAATAAATAAAATATGAGCTTTTATAGACAAAGTGTTTAGTACTTATTCAAACAACAAGATGTTTACCCTTGCAAAACTTCGTTCAGCTGCTGTCTGCTGTGCGGCTGCGGCGGAGCTTCATTTCATTCAGTCACGATAGCGGGGGCGGAGTTATCAGCTTTACTGACAGTTTGAGGATCGAACAAGATTTACACAAGCTCTTTTTAAGAACTGTCATTGGCTAAATATTTTAAAACAGACAGACAGACGTAAAGGGTGATTTAAAAATACGTGTGTGTGTGTGTGTAAATCTCTGTGGATTAGAAATATATTTTCTAATAATATTTCTAAGAATATTTTCAACACATCTGAAAATGTCCATTTTCAAAACAAGCAATTATGAGCAAAACCCATTAATACAAATACTTTTATTATAAACTATAGTTATGTAAATAATTGTAATAATCTATTTATACTTACTTATAATGACATAAGTGTAGTGTAGGCTATAAATAGTTTAAATTTACTTTTTTTAACATAACAAAAACAATTAGATAAAACAATCAATATTCCCCCAGGAAGCGATTCATTTAATGATGAAGTCCATGATTTATTAGACGTGAAATTAATAATAAGATAATCTTAAAATTAAAGATTAATCATCAGACGAGTGTCATTCATTAGTCGCCTTGCTTAAGTAAATTGTAATTTCTTTGCTTTACCACATTGCAGTCATGCAGTCTTAATGTAATTTAGTAATCTCACCATAAATGCATTTAATTAAATAGCCTACTACTATTCTTGTCTACAGTCATCTTTTTTATTTAATTTAAATGCATTTATGATGGAATTACTACATTTTCATGTCAATTGGTGTTCATTTTGACCACAAACTATGCGCTGTCACTTTAATTCAGCGTTTGAAGCACAGCAAAAATAGACTCGTTGCGGAAACGGGCATCAGGAGCTATCAACTCTCTGCTAAAAGACTCGCTCTCCTCTCTGATTGGCCCTGAACCTGTGATGGTATTAAACAAACCAATCAAACCAACAATGGCAGCGAGTATTACCCAATCAAGGGTAGAATAGGACGAGTCTTCACAGAATGCGGGTGGAATGATTCGCATGGGATGATGCGTTTAAGACAACACGGAAATACGGGACAAACCGCGTCCCGTATTGATTCAAAACGGGACGCGCTGTTTATTCCACAAATACGGGACGATTCCGTATTTTAAGGGACGGGTGGCAACCCTAGCACTTCGAGTGTAAGAGCAAAAAGGGCATGTGCTCTGCACAGGTTGAGCCCTACCTGTGCACGTGCCTGCGCGTGCGTATTAATGAGTAGCCTACTCTAGCACACACACACAAGGTCTCTCGCGCTCTCCCTCTCTGTGCGCGCGTGTAATTAATGCTAGCACACACACACAAGGTCTCTCGCTCGCTCTCTCCCTCCCTCTCTGTCTTGCGCTTATTCAACGAAACCTATAATATGTAAAATTACATGTATGTTAGCGATGAAATACGGGACAAATCATGATTTTTTCATAATAAGTCGGGACACTAAAATTAGAGTTGAAATACGGGACTGTCCTGGGAAAAACGGGACGTCTGGTGAAAAAAAAAGGATCGACTATCAGTCGACTACGGCAAAATCTAACGAATCAGATTCGACTATGAAAATCCTTAGTCGAAAACAGCCCTAGACAGGACCCATCGTCAAAATTTCTGTGTCACCACTCTAGTTCATCCAAAACAAACTAGAAAATAGACTTAAAGTGCTAAATACCGAAATTATCCTTTAAATAACACTATGAATAAGAAGATAATGGATAATGAGAGGAAGACAGAGAGAGAATCTGTATCAGAGCATTTAATATGGTTTCATTGAAACTGTTGTCGTAATTGCTAAAGTGTATGTAGATTTGTATAGGGTGGGATCAAGTGATTCTGTAGACTATGAAACTGTAATTCAAAACACTCTACTTAAACATGGTTTTTGAGCCAAATAAAGCATTAATGCACTTAAAACATATCTTAAAAACATATCTTAATAAAAAAGGAAAAAAAAAACAACACTTTGCACAGGCCACTTTAAAGAAGAAAAAAACATGTCATTTGTGATTTTTTTTTAGATTTATACATTTAATTAGCAATAACATGACTACAGAAAAGAGATTATGTGAGTATGCTACATATTTACTGAAATATTTGTGAAATAAATTACACTAAATTCTATGAAGTGTCTTATTTTATATATTTTATTGCAATCAACCAGGGATGCAAATATGTATGAATTATACAGTAATGAGGCTGTACTTAGATTTAAAATTAAAATAACTCTCCAATGATTTTGATTAGGAGTTTGGCATTAAGGTTAACATATATATTTACAGATAGCACTTGATATGTATATGTAACAGAGCCGGCTAGTGAGAGGTAATTTCTTATTATTCAAGGTAAAACCTTACTCCCCTGATCTCAAGAGCCACACTAGCAATGGACGTTAGAGACTGCGGCATGTCCTTGTTTTGCGCGCCCACCCTCCATGCTGGAGATGGCAGCACGCGTCCCGCTCGGAGCGGGGTGAGTACGACCGGAGGGGTTACATTGGTGAAGTGACCCGGATGGGAGTCTGGGAGGTTTAGGAGGTCAGTGTAACGGAGGCCAGCTGGTGAGACCTGTGCCGGTAAAACCTCACTCCCCTGATATCAAGAGGACCACTAGTGACTGACGTTAGGTCTTTAGTGTCCTTGTTAGTGTGCCTGCCTCCCATGCCGGAGATGCTGGTTCGAGTCCTGCTCGGAGAGGGGGCGAGTAGTGTTGGAGGGGTTACATTTGTGCCATAACCCAGATTAGATTGAGGTTTAGGGGGAGAGTGTAACGGAGACCAGCTAATGAGAGCTGTGCAGGTAAAACCTCACTCCCCTGATCTCAAGAGGCACAATAGCGACTGACGTTAGGCATTATATATTAACCTTAGTAACCTCAAAGCCAAAATCCTAAATATTGACTGCTATATGTATGAAAGTGCCTTGGAAAATCAAATCTTTAGATCAAAAAGAAAAGAGAAAGAAGGCTAAAGGGCAAACAGAGCTTAAAAGATTAATCATTTTGAATTTAGCATGCAATGGCATTACTTGGCCAAAGACGATCCTTGTTATTCTTCAAATGGGTTTGTTTTTATCACTATAGCACTTTCATAGATGTCTGTAACATGTAGAGTAGACCTAAGTGAAGTAGGCCTATTCCAATAATGTCATCTAGTCTCACAAAGGGTCATTCAAAATATGTGTCAGAGGGATTCAGGATTCAAGAAAATAATTCACTGACTATTCAAACATTAGGCCTATTGTTCAGTCTCCTGATGTCTTTTTTTATTTTTACAAGTAGAAACAAGACTTATTACATTTATGGCAGAGGTTTCAAGTGAGAATCTTCTTTGACAGTTATGCTTTATTTCACCCTATTTCTCATATGATTGCAGTCACTGTGTCTAATTTCCTCTAAACTGTTTGCACTTCAGTACAATAAAACATCCTAGCACTAATAAACAAATGCTTGATGGGAGTTTTATTTATTTATTATTATTATTTTGGTGCACATCATAAAATTAAACCAGCCTAGGCTACAGAATCGGTATATAGCACATCGTCAGATTTTTACAATATTTGGAATCTTTGTTTAATGTAGTCGTTATTCGGCTTTTTGTGGAGAAGGCAAATATAGGCTCTCATTCGCACCCACATACCTGTCATCCCTCTGACTACGGTAGGCTATGTTATAATATGTCTGTGTGACTGAGTAGCTTTACGTCCATACATGCTAGTTGTGTTAAGACCATTTCATTTGAACACTGTCCCCAAAAAGTATTTGGACACTAGATAGAATTGCTGTTATGCTACGTTTTATGCTATGTCGTTTTGCATAAGAACATTACGCCAGTCAACGAGTTCTGCATGGATGAGAATGGGAAATGTAGTTTTACAACATTGTGTCTCCGCTATTTCTCATAATAAAGGTAGACTATGAAACTGAATATCCCAGAATGCACCTCACCGTTAGCCGGCGTAATCATAGGGGCGTAATGCAACGTTCAGTCTTCCTGAAACTGAAAGGAATGAGTGCAATCCAAAACCAGTGGAATTAACCTGCCGCGTCTGAAACCTTCAGGTTGGTGATATTTAAAAGGCACTTTTTCTAGTGCACCTAAGTGTTTTTACTTTACTTAATAGATTTAAACTAGTGCATGACATTTGACAGTTTGCAAGAGCCATACAACTTGCTGATATGACAGTCAGCAGCATTACTGAACGAGACAGAAGTTGCCGTGTTTGAATCACTTATGGAAATAGACTGACACGTTTTGATATAGCATATATATTACACACAAACAAGATATGTGCAACCTACAGCTGTATACAATGCATTCAAAGTGATACATTAAATGTAACGACCTAAAGCAGAAAACGTTTGCAGTTGAGCGGATCTGACACATGTGTAACCTAGTTGACATATTCTAACCCTAACCCCACATTTAAAAAACATCAACAACATTTTAGTGTAAAATGTATTTGATAAATATAAGTGGTCACCTTTTTTCAGATTTTTTATCACATTTTAGGCTTCTCTAAATTCGTTTCAAATGCTCATGTGTTGTGACTAATGAATTTTAGAAGACAAATATTCCATATAGTCTTTCAACTATTGAGGTTATAAAACTCTTATGTATTATTTATTAGAAAAGAATATGTAAAGTGCTGTTCATTTTTATCTGGAGTAGCATGTATAACAACACAGGACATATGTCAACTTCTCAAAAATGTCAATTCATGTTTTTCACGTCTCTTTCAGGTGCATAATGTGGGCACGTGTGGGTCTGATGGGTTCAGTAGCCCTTGGGTCAACGTTTTGGTTTCAAAAGAATAAGGCTGAACCCTCTCCATACGAGCTTAAATTAATTCAAGTTTTATTCCGACATGGGGCGAGGACGCCGCTGAAATCTATACCAGATGTGTTGGAGGTAAGAGAGCTTATTAGTGTCACTTCAATGCCCAAAGTTACAATTTAGCTTGATCAGTTATTTTTGGCGGGTTGGGGGGTTTAAAAAACAATCATGTTCGACATAGACAAACCTTTTAAATAGTAGTTTAAATATAATAAAAATAATACAAAAGAAGCTGGAACAAAAAAAGAGTAGAGAATGCACAATTGTGGCATTATTCTTTATTGTTAAAATGTCTTAGAATCATTTGTCAGCATCAGTCTTAACAGCATGCTTTTTCACTCAGAGATAGTGGCACTGTCATATGTCTGTAATAGTCTACATGTTGATGCCAATTATATCCATAATGACGCATGGTTTCTGCACCCCCTAGGCACAATGGGTCCCTGAGCTACTTGAAGCGCCCGCTCACACAAAAATAGACTACACGGTTACAGACCTGAAGGGGGGACCCAGACCCCCAGCTCCTGTGGAGGACAGCTACAGGGCCAAAATATTGACGGTGTGTTTGTGTTTATGCATATCTGCCACTTTCTTATACAATGGAAACTGTTTTTGTACACAGGATTAGAAAGGGTCCAGCTTGTGGTTTGCCTACTGAAAGGTAACATTAGTTTAAAAAGGGCCACAACTCTTTCTAGTTAATAGGTTTGGCTATTTCACTGTGTTCAAAGCAGGCAAATATTATGCTACTCCATATGTTCACATTCTAGAGAAGAGATGGCAACGTCGGTCCTGGAGTGCTGATGTCCTGCAGAGTTTAGCTCCAATCCTAATCACACCTGAGCAAGCTTGTCTTCAGGATTACTAAGGTACATGCAGGTTAGCTTTTATCAGGGTTGGAGCTAAATTCTGCAGGACATCAGCACTCCAGGCCTGACGTTGCTCTAGAGAATTGTGTGTATCCAGCTTTGTGGCAACAGTTGGACGAGGGTCCTTTTTTGCTCTACCATGACAATGACCCTGTGCACAAAGCAAGGTCAAAAAAAAGAAAAAGGTTTATTGAGTCTGGTGTAGAAGAACTTGACTGACCCGCAACAACGTTCAGACTTGAATGGGAGCAAATCTCTGCAGCCACATTCTAACATATAATAAAAGCTTGCTGTGAAGAGTAGAAAATGAAAGACCAAATGGTTTTGAAATGAAATGCTCACTAAACATACTGTATGGGTGTGTTGTTTGGATGTCCACATAGTTTTGGTCATATAGTGTCATTTGCCGACATGTTTGTGTAGCGTTTTAGAGTGCATGTTTGGAATGAAGTGGATTGATGGTAAATGGCAGTGTCAGACATCATGTAAACATTAGCATACCTAAATGTTTAGATGGAAATTGTGCCAGATTGTCATATTAAAAGAAATAATGACACTGACTTTGGCTCCTGCTTTCATAGGGTGGAACTTATCCAGGTCAGCTGACCACGGTGGGCATGCAACAGCTGTATGATCTTGGAGTGAAGTTACGAAAGAAATACATACAGGAAGAGCCCTTTCTCACACCTTCTTTCAACCCTAAAGAAGTTTAGTGAGTGCTATTGACGATTCTTTATTGAAATATTTCTATTGTTTGGCACCATTTGTGCTACTGACAAAAATGACACTTTAAATTGTATCATATTGAGGAGAAAAACACTTTACAGTAAGGTTTCATTTGTTAACATTAGTTAACTACATTAATTAACACACTTTTTTTTTTAAAGTTTAACTTTAATTAAATATTAAAATCAAAGATTGAATCTAGTCATATAAATTCATGGACCTGAGCTTACATTACACGAACTAACAATGAAAAGTTGTATTTTTATTAACAAAGTAATAAATACTGTAACAAATGAATTGCTCATTCTTAGCTAAAGCATTAACTAATAGACCAAAAAACCTTATAAATGATCCTATTGTAAATGAATATGTTTATGGCTCTGAATTGCATTAAGCTGAATGAGTAAGAGGAACTATCTGTCGTTGATTTACAGCATTCGCTCTACCAACATTGTTCGCACCATTGAGTCTGCTAAGTGTTTGGTGGCAGGACTGTTCCAACAGGAACAAGCAGGTAAGGTGGCAGCTCAGCTACGCTTTTTTTGTGTGGTTTGCTTGAGTAATGGATGAGATGAGCTTTACATACTCCTGTGTTTGCCTTTCCGTGTTTGATTTTCTCCTACTCTAAGGTGTTGTGTCCATCCTCACTGATAAGGCGGAGAAAGAAGTCCTCTATCCCAACTATCATGGATGCAAGCTGCTCAAGCTGCATATGGGGTAAAACCTGCTTTATTTTGATAATGATTCATATAACCATTCATACTAAATTGTAGCTCACAATGGAAAGTTAATTGGGAAATAGTATTATTACTTGGGCAATAATTATCATTTTAATAATAATAATAAATTACATTTAAATAAAACAATTATTCAAATTCCAAGAGTTGGAAGAAGTACTTATTCCTAAATATAATTTAACCTTCTATATATTCTTTAATTATTTGTTTATTTATTGAGGTTTGTACTTTTATTTTGTTAAAAATACTCTAATAATAATAATATACTTTATTATCAGAAAACATTAGACCTTTGCTTCGTTGAAATACACTACCGTCCAGAAGTTTGGGGTCGGTTAAGATTTTTTTATGTTTTTGAAAGTATCTTATCTTCACCAAGGCTGCATTCATTTGATCAAAAGTATAGTACAACAATAATATTGTGATATTACAATTTAAAATAACTGTTCTTTTATGTTTTAAAATGAATTCAAATGTATTCCTGTGGTGGCATCATTACTTCAGTCTTCAGTGTCACATGATCCTTCAGAAATCATGCTAATATTCTGATTTGCTGCTCAAAAAACATCAGTTGTGCATTTATTTGAAATAGAAGTCTTTTGTAAGATTATGTCTTTACTGTCACTTTTCATCAATCATGCTAGCTAAATAAAAATATAAATTTCTTAAAAAAAACAACAACTCCTGACCCCAAACGTTTGAATAGTAGTGTAAATGCCCAATGTTGGCTTGTGACTGGTTTAACATCATGTGTCCGTGATCAAATGTAGTCATCGTTGGGCACAATCATCCACGCTTCCTGACATTGCTGCAGACCTCCAGAGCATTCAGAGCTCCTTGGGAGTTGATCCTCATCAACATATCGACTTCATCCTCATTAGAGATGACATGGTGGCCAGAGAGGTAAAGTGCCCCCTGCTGATACATTCTACAGATGCATCTACATTGGCTTTGTTTCTCAAATACGGTACTGTTATATTATTGGTCCTAGACTCATGGCCTGCCGCTTCCTACAGCTCTTGAGCACTGGAGGAGTATCGTAGAGCAGAGAGCTGTAGATATGATCTGTCACATCTATGAGCCCAGTAAGAGGTGAGGGCCCTTTTGAGAAGAGAATGTATGAAGAAGTTGCTTATGGTTTAAGGTCTCTGTAAATATGTTTATTTGCTTTTGTTTGTCCTCAGGCAGAATTTACAGATGTGTGTGGGTCCGCTTTTCAACATACTTCTAACCAACATTGAGGACAAAATTCAAAGCACAACTTCTAATCCAGACAGGTGTCTTCATTTTGAACAGCTTATCTTTTGTTTTAGCACTTGACTTCTTTTAATGTTTTGGTTAAAGCGTGCAATCCATATTTTAAAATTAAACTTACAATGCAATGTCATTAAAGCTTAAGTGTCCAAAAAATTATAAAAACCACTGCGTAACATTCTCTACCTGCTATTTCCAGACTGTAAATGTCAGTTACAAAACTTAAGAGGTGCTGCCTCACAGTGGTCAAACTCAGAGATCACATGTGTAAAAGTCCTCTCGAAAACAAGATCTTTAGAGTTGCTGATTTTTGGTGTTTTTTGTTGTTGTTGATACAGAAAGTTGTTCCTGTATTCTGTGCATGACACCACCCTAATGCCATGTCTCATGGCTTTGGGGGTTTTTGACATGAAATGGCCACCGTATGCAGCTGACATCACACTGGAGCTGTACCAGCACCGTCAGACTAACCAGCACTATGTTAAAGTATCTTACATTGGACAGGTAAGACCATTCACACAGTAATCAGGAGGTAAAATGCTTCAAATACATACAATCATTTTTAAAAGCTTGAGGTTATGATTTTTTTTCCCCTCCAAATGTTTTGAAAGAAGTCTCTTATGTTTATCAAGGCTTTATTTATTTGATTAAAAATACAGTAAAACAGTATTATTGTTAAGCATTGTGAAGTAATTTTTTTGTTTTAATACTTAAAAATATAATTTATTCCTGTGATGGCAAAGTTGAATTTTCAGCAATCATTACTCGTCTTCAGTGTCAAATTATCCTTATCATATTTCTGCATATTTCTTATCAATGTTGAAACATTTTTGTGGAAACTGTGATACATTTTCAAGGATACTTTGATGAATAGGAAGAATAGCATTTATTTTTGAATAGCATTGTAACTAAAACACTGTAAATTATCAATAACTTGTTGCTTGTCATTAAGCATCTTTCTTTGCTTTACTTGTAAATCTGGATTGGTCTTTTCGTTGTCTATCCATATTTGATGCCGTTATTGATTATACCTACAGGACCAAAAAATCCCAGGCTGCAGTGATGTCTACTGCCCACTGCACGAATTTAAGGCGGCAATGGCTGTTCATGCTCTCCCTGATGATTCTTACCATGCTCTCTGCAACAGTGCAGATGACCATCCCAAAGTCTGACCTCTCACTAACTCTCAACTCTGGACTTTGACCCAAAAACAAATGTTTGGGTCTGGGCTGTAGAATCCTCTGGAGCTCGGGTCTCTTCTACATGGATTCAAGTGTTTATAATAGCAAAAGAGCAGTATCAGAAGTCTTATGTTTAAATTCTGTCAAGTCCTTTCTTTTAAAGGAAATGGATCATGACCGGATGTAACAAATGGGAAAATGTTTATCTGCAGTGTACAAGTTGGTAAACAAATTCATTCACAGGCTGTCGTAATATTTAGCATACATTTCACAGCAAAAATATTGATAATGTGTGTGACTATTCAAAGGGGTTTTTGTGTGTAATATCTTCAGTAGGTGCCTTCATTTCAGTCATCTGAAACTGCTACAGATTTTTCTGCAACCTCACATACTTTTAACAATGACATTTGATGTTTTAACATCAAATTAAGTGCTGTTCAAGGTGATATGCAAGTCAGTAGGGTGAAAATATTCTTACATACTCACTGATATGCATATTAAATTGTGATATAATAAAAAAACATTCTACATTTTATAGAATTTTGCTTTGTGCATTCACTAGACTAGTGTAACAAACAAATACCTGAAAAAGCACACAAGAAGAAAAGTGTAAACTTTAAAATGCAAAATTTATTTATATGGCTATTTGGTCGTCTTACATTTTAAATTTGTGTTTTCAGACAAAACACCTCAACATTTAAAACTTCTTCATTAAAGTCCATTGCATTGTATGTTAAAGAAGGATATGCATTAAAAATTCAGACAAGGAATTATCAAAGGAGAGAGGGAAGGAGAGAAAAAAAATCACATTAGACATTTTGGGATTCCCTTATTTAAAAGATACAGTCCATCTCATTTTGAAAAGGTGTAGTAAAAGAAATGTTTTCACAAAATTGTATTTACCTACAAAATGGCATTTCACCAATACAGGTTAACCATTTTGTGATTTCAACAATAACTCTTTACTCCATTTACCCAACCTTCATTTAAAAATTCCTGACTAATTGTTTTTTCTAAAACATTGCCAGATAACCACACATTTAGGGCAGTCCACTGGCTCCACTCCATCATTCAAGTACATCCCAGTCCATCGCATCTTTCTTAGGTTTCAAAACAAAGCTAACATTAAGTGCACTCAAGATTATGCCATTTATAAAAAAATAATCATAATAACAATAGAAATAACAACTGTAGTAATTACATTAGTAATAAATTTAAAGCATTCTACACAATTCTCATTATACATATATCACCTTGACCATCAGGCTCCACCCCCCTGAGAAAAACACCATGGGTTCAAGTTCTGGTTTAACACATCTGTATCAATTGCAAAGCAACCTCAGCTTAGTAACTTAAATAACAACAATTATTGTGAGGAAAAGGACCATTTAAACCATCATAACATTATTTACATTAATAAATTCAAACTCATTGTCTTACATCACAGATCCTTGGTATTTACAGCGTTACTATTTAAAGAAACAAAACTTTGCTCCTCTTCATTTAATCCTGTGGCTTTTCACCTAAAATTTTAAGACAAATTAAAATACTCATAAAACAAACAAACAATGGACATCAACAGAAATATAGAGATTTCTGTATATTACAGACTGACCTCACTGAGCAGCAATGCACTGGTGGCATTTGTAGAGCTTGGGATTATGTGTCTTTATGTGATTTCTTACATTTTTCTGTCTGAAGAAAGACTTGCTGCACAACTGCAAGAGAGAATTGAATGTGAAAAATAGGAAGAAACCAGATAGAAGTACAATGCCAGAGTGGGATAGGAAAACTGTTAAATGACGGGTGCTTTTTTTATTGTGGTCTTTTGTCAATTTTATTAAGCAGAGAGTAGACTGAAATGGAATTAATAAATGTTGCGTGCCAGATTCAAAGCCGCCCTGGGGTGTGTTTCCCAAAAGCATAGTTGCTAACCGGTTGCTAACCGGTTACGTCTTCTAATAGCTGTGCCAAGAGGAATCTGAATCATTCCATTCCGAATCTTGCAGAGCCGGAGATCGTGAGTATTAGCTGTCCATGAGTTTGCAGCCGGAGCAACTTTACAACTCTCTATGGCAGAGGTCTTCACTCCTGCTCCTGGAGAGCCACTGTCCTGCAGAGTTTAGTTCCAACCTGCTTCACCACACCTGCCTTTGAATACTCAAGCGATTCTGAAGTGCTTGATGAGCTGATTCAGGTGTGTTTGATTAGGGTTGGAACTAAACTTTGCAGGACAGTGGCTCTCCAGGAGCAGGAGTGAAGACCTCTGCTCTATGGGCTTCTCCCTTGACTTTATGCCTCCATGGCCCCCCGATTGTCTAAACGCTAATTTCTCTATTGTGCGACAGAGAGTCGCATGTCATGACGCAATCGTTAGCCTATTTTTACAAAAACTGCTTCTACGGGGCCACAACATAAGATACAAGGTAATGGAGCATTTTATACATTGTTGTGTTTCTTTAGAAATAAAAAAAATGGACAAATGGAGTCTTTAAACGCCTCAGATGTAAAGTTATTCGCTGTCAAAGTGACGCAAAAATGAATGGGAGTCAATGGAATGCTAACAGCAGGTGATAGTCAGCTACAATGGCGGCCCCCAGAGGAAGCTTCAGTTTCCGGCTTAGTTAGCAACTATGCTTTTGGGAAATGCACCCCAGCTCAGTTAATACGCTGGACATGCAAACCGCTTTGTCACAGCTCTGATGGTACTTTTTTTAGAATAAAGAAAATTAATCAGCTCTACCCCACCTTTTATTATAGCTTTGTACAGTAGACAGGCACATTGCTGGGAAGAGAGCACCTTCAGGATCTCAGGAGACATGATACATACCGGGCAGGGCCAGTGTTTGCCTTCAATGTGCTTGATCCGGTGCATAATAAGGGCATCACAGTCCCTGTAGGTGGCTCTGCACTGCAGGCAAGCATGTGTTCCACTGGAGGCCTGACCATGAGGACTCTTCTTCTGTTTCAGACGTGCCCGTCGGATGGATTCCAGTAGGATGGAACGGCGGCTGCTCAGGGGAAGCAGCTTATTTACATTCTATGAAGACAAAACGGATAAATATGTTTTTTGGAATTTTGGCAAGTGTCATTTTATGTTTATTACCAGATTAAATTTAGTATAATTATTTTCAATGATTGACATTTGAGTACTACTTCCCTAACCAAGACGGCATACAAGTTTACAAAACAGTTACGTAACATGCCTTTGTCATAAGAATAAACGTCACCAAATGCTAGCATAAGAAAAACTTATCACCTTTGTCTTTGTAAGTTCTTTCTTGACTTTAAAGCTACTCTTGCTGACTTGGGGGTGTCTAGAAAATCGGGTAACCTGTGACCCTTGGGACACACTGGTTTCATCCCTCTCTGTCTTCACTTGAATAGCAATCCTTTGGGAAAAAGGTGAGTGCCTGTTTCCAAGTCCTGCCCAGTGAGGCCCATTTAGACCAGTCCGATCTGGCATAATCCTGGCCCTCACCCGATCACTTCTCCCCATGCCAGGTGATGAATCGCAATGGGAACTACCTCCATGAGAGACAGACCGAGTCAGGTAGATGTCCATGCTCTCCTCCTCTCGTTTGATGCCACTTGGCTGCCGACAGAACCCAAAGAGGAAGCCTTGATCCAACAGTTTGACGGGTGGTTTGCTCTGACGCTTGCCCAGGTCTGAGGAATCACTGGTTGAGAATGGCTGGGTTAGGGGCAAGGGGTCAGCTGGCTCTTCCTTTATCGTTTTGTAAAGGGGATGGCTGTGAAGATGCTGATGGTTGGAAGCATCCCAGTTCATGACGGCGTACTGAACTTCAGGACTGTCCTTTCTTTTTGAATGTTCCTTCATTTTTCTGTTCTCCTTCACCTGTGTTCCTCTTTCAGTTCTGCTGTGCCTTGCTTGTGGAATTCCTGTAGCATGGCTGCATTTTGTTTTGCTTTCTATTTGTTTTGAACTTTTAGGTTTGACTGTTGGGGGACGCCCAGGTTTGTGCCGCTTTGTGTGCTGTGAATTTGTTGTGGCTACCCTTACTGTGCGATCTGCTGGTGGGCGACCCCTACGTCCTGGTGCTTTAGGAGGAGTTGCCTGGGGTCTGCAGACAGTATTGCGACGGTGAATAGGTTGCAGGATGGCACTGTCCGAAGATTCTTGTTTTATCCTGAGCATAGTGCTTTTTGAAGGGTGAGAGGCATTGTGTGCTGGTACTCTACCTCTTCGAGCAGGTTGGGAAGGTGCTTTATCTTGATTTTTGTGGTGACGTCTGAGTGTTCGATCGATTGCACTGGAGTCTGTGTGCAGCAATGACCTGCTACGTGTAGCTCTAGCAATTGACTCCACAGGATCGTGCCTTTTCCTTTTGGACCTTTCTTGGTTCCAGGATTCTTGTAGTTCTACTTTCACTGGTCTATTCAGCAAGTCCATTCTGCTCATGTCACAAAGAGACAGAGAAGGACTAACGGCAGCAAGCACCCCTAAACTGGTTCCGAATCCCAATGGGATGCCTTGTGCACGAGGTTTTCGGCGGGCTGTGAGCGAATAATCACTGATTTTTAACTTCCTAAGTCGTTTTTTCTGCCCCCAACCAGACAGTTCTTCTGGACCAGGCACCAAGGATTTCCTCTGCAAGCCAAGGAAGCTAAGAAGACGATATTTCTCCTGAGCACGGGGGCTATGCACCTCATCCTGAGGAACTTTGTTACATACCTTCTCTTCCACATACTCCTCCTTTACTGAGGTATCATGGGTCAAAGAAATTGCCTGAGATTGGGATGGAGTCACTAAGAATTCACACTGGGGCTTGTATGCCCGGTGAGAAGAGGACTTCCTCTTTCTCTTAGTGGAGAGGTCAATTTTGGGGAGGAGTCTGCGCAGAGCAAGTGCAGCGCCAGGTGAAGAACGAAGAAGACGGCGTGCTGGAGAGGAAGAACGAGTAGAGGTGCAAGGAGATGTTGAGATGACCGAAGATGTGGGGTGGGAGGACATTTTTTTCTTGCAGGATGGAGATTTAAAGTCCATGAGCTTCATTCTGCGATTTGGGCTGCATGGAAAGCCATTTTCCTCAACCTGAAAACTGGACAGGAACTGAGGATTTGAGGTTTCTGTTTCAGGTTCATCTGTCACCTTATCAACAATCTGCTCACTGTACTGTGCTTGGATGTTCCATGAAGACCCAGAGCCTTTTCCTTCCTCATCCTCTCTCTTCTTTTTGAGTCCCACTTTCCCTCCTGAAGCTGAGGAGTGGTCTCTCCTGAAAGGTCCAGGTATTGAATTATTTGGTTCACCAGGAGTACTGTGCATTCTGGAATTTAACTGACAAGTCTCTCGCTCCCTTTTGATAGCCGAGCAAGCCTCAAGGGCAGGCCACATGCGTAGATGGCGGGCCATCGCACAAACCTCCGTCAAGATGTCCAGATTCAGATTGAGGGTGGAAGTGTAAGAGAACTCCAGTAAAGCAAGCAAGCTCTGCTCACTGAAATCTATATGAGGAACCATAAATGATAATTGATTAATGCCCTGAAGGATAAAATAAAAGATATAAGTGTGTTGAAATAGGATAATGACAGTCTAAAGGTTAAGGATCTGCTGCTGAAATGAGATTAACAATACATTATATTACTTCATTTTGTATAAGTAGTACAGAAAATTCTATTAAAATATATTCTTTCCTGGAAATCACAATTTTAACATTCCCTAATATTTAAGGTTTCCTATGACTGTGGTAACCCTGTAACAAGTAAACTTTAAACAACCAAAAGCATTATCAGAGAAGATTACAATGGCTCACCTTAATGAATAAAATATGTTCAACAATTTGTATAATGCCCGTTTTAAATTAGTACAAGTGTGAACAAACACTTATTTTGAAACTGGTTTAACTTGCATGTATACTGCACCCATACCTGTGAGGTCAACATGTGACTGGGCATCAGTGGCTGAGTCCATTTCAGTAAATAACTCCTGGAAGTACTCGCTCACTGCAGCAAGGACTGCTTTGTGGGCGACGAAACACTGGCCATCACCAGTTTTCAGCGTGATATCACAGAAGAGCCCTGCTTCCCGTTGGCTATTGAGTTTGGTTAAGACTTGATGACTATGTGATTCCACCATCCTGGAGATAAGTCCCACATCAGAACACTAGAGACAGAGACAAAGTGAAAGTAAGATAAAGTCAAAACAGTAATCTTGACTTAGATGAATACTGGGATAAATATGTTTAAAAAGCCATTCTTACCACTGATCTCTCAGACTGACTGCGTTGACATTCCTCACAGCCAAAGACATAGTCTCTGACCTGAAAATACATTCCTAAAAGGAAAAACAACAGATTTTCACAAAATTATTACAGAGAAGGATTTGTCTCATGTATATTCAAAAAAGAAAGTCAGTGCTGTGACTGTCAGACCACTCCTATTCCACAAGTAGCTCAGTTCTGTGTGGGCATTACCCATTCTCTTTCACTTTCACATTACATAGACTAAATCGATTAAGACTGCAAACTATTCAGCTGACAGCTAGTGCAGGAATCTCAATTCACAAGTAAATTTTTGCGTGGCTATGAAAATAACACAATTTTGAACAAAGATCTCTGTCATTATCATCTCTTAGGAGTACAGCACTAAAGTGGTTAAGTGCGGCAAACAGATTTTTTTCATGTATATGCATATATTATTATAGTTGGGTTTACTTAAAAACAAAGATGAATGCAGGTATGAATAATAAGGCTAAACAAAAGAAAAAGAGGCTAAAATATATGCTACTTTTTGTAGCATTTTATCCTCCAGGTAAAAACAGAATGGGAAATGGCAAATAAACATTTGTCTTTAAACAATAGTAGAATGATTTGTGACATGCAAATTGGGATACCAGATACATACAAACTCGTCCACATATCATACACATTCATCAATTCCACTCTTCAGTTTTATAAATTAACATTGCTAATGACTTAACAAAATCAACGAGTCATCAGCAATTTCAAATTTGATCCACAACTGCAACCTTGAATTAGACATTGGCATATTATCCTCATTAAGCTTACTTGTTTGTCTAGTTTGTAGCAAATACACTTGGCAAACTAAGGTGTTTGTGGCACAGGGCAAAATACCCAGCTGTTCTGCAGCCCCAATAAGCTGTATTGAGAAATGGTGCAATTCAGTGCAATTCAATATTACTCCCATTACAATAAGCCCTGACTTACCATCGAGAGAGTGAAGCAACAGATATGTCATACTCCAAAACAGTTCTCAGAGGACTGTGGAGTGGTATAACTTAGGGGTTAAAGAGCTACATTAAAGTTTGAGAGTCTGAATCCCATAAGAGATGATCCATGAACTTTTATATGACTGGTCAGCTGACAAATCACAAGACACTAACCCCTATTCCAGGGGAATGTCTCTGAAATAAATGGGCAGTAGATTTAGCTGAATACTGACAATCTACAAACCCTTTGATAAAAATCAATTGCTAAAATAATCTAAAGGTTAGTTCGCACTATAAATGTGGAGCTCAAACAATGATCTGAACTATTAAGCCATACTAAGGATTATTTTGGTCAATGTTTTTTACCTCTCTAACAGGATGTCCACTCAGTAATTCACTAAGTAGTCATTTAGCCAAAGCGTTTAATACAGAAATTACAGGTTCGGAGCTCCTGGAATAACCCAAGGTTAAGTGTCTTAAGTGATTAATCAACCCATATCGAATTTAACAACCTTTCAGTTACCAGCCTAGATGCTTAATCACAAAGCTATTGTCTAATACCAAGCATAACAAAATGAGATCTGACATTCCGAAAGCAGTTTAAGATTTGTAAACATTATAAGAAGTCTTGAGATAAGGTGGTCCTGAGGGAGATCTTTGCCACCTCCAAATCCACCTTAAGGATGCAATGCAGCATAAAAGCCAACTCCAATGCACCTCAACTCCTCAAATTAGAGGTTCTGTGTAAATGAAATTTACACAGAACTTAATTTTTTGCCACTGTCATCATGTTGAGTTTGAAAGGCAACATACCTCAAAAATGTGACTTTTGAGTGCTTGATGAATTGTTCCCTGTGATTGTAATTAAATTGTAAATAATTGTATGCCATCTCTGTGCCACTTTGCAAGTGTAAAGACAGCTATAGAAGGGATAATATAAATACTTACATGTTTACTACAATTTTAGCAATTGCTTAGTAAAAGTATAATTAAAAGTTAATTATACATGGCTTTATACATTACATTAATTCACTGTCACGTTAGAACCAAATAAAATTAAACTTAAAGCCTAGTTCACAATGACAACATTTAAAGTCTACATGAAAGTCTATATCCAAGACTTGATTTTGTCCATTGGGAATTGATTGGATCATTGTATTTTGCTAATTGCTGTGAATGTGATCTCGTGTGAGTGACACAGGTTGTCCCGCCTTAGTTCCAGTAAACATCATCAGAAAAGAGATAAGAGTCACTGCAATAGGGAGAGGAACTTATTTTTATTAAAGATACGAGGGCAATAATAGTGTGCACGGATAAATAATTTAATGAACTCCAATATTCTATAAAAAGAAAATAAGAACTGTCAATTTTTATTTCATGGTGGCTAGGGTAGTATAGCTAGAGGTCTCTGTCACGTTGGTAGCTGCTCATTTACATAAACATTTTTGCATCGCTGTTGCACGTGTCGTAGGAAATCGACAACTGTCATGAATACATATTATGTTTAAATGTTTTAATAATATTATAATTAATTGAATACATTAACTAATTAAAACATTTATAAACTTTCATGATGATTTGATTCTAAGTTCAAATATAGCTTACAACTAATTCGAAACAGACACTTAAATAAAATGTATCGGTAGTAAAAACAAAATAATACCATAAGAGAAAAATGACAAACCTTCCCACCAATAGTGCTCGGCCACCAGCCTGTATGTGTCCTCCAGGGTGTGGTGCGACTTGCCGAGTCTCTTCTCGTGGAAGGTAGCTATGGATTGAAGCCGCTTGTCTTCAGCCAGCACCTCTCGGTACTGGACGAAACCCTTCTCCAACTTTCTGCGGTAAAGAGAGCCGCCGATGACCTCGTATAAGGCAGAAGGCGAGATGGACGCGCTGCCGCCGTTCACATATCCTGCGCGTTCCCGCTGCTCGTCCGCTGAGAGTTTACTACTGCGAAAGGTGTCATCAGTGTCATACTGAGCAGCACTGTAGGTGTATTCACTTGCCATTTTACCGGTTTTTTTTCTCAATACACTTTAACTATCAGTGCAGCTTATCTGAAATCGTTTCTCCTATGTGTGAAAACAGAACTTTTTAAACTTGACTTTATCCACCGACATTGAGACGTTTCGGAAACCAATGATGCTCTGAGAAGTGTCTATTAAGTTTTAACATCTGTTGGAGATTCACAGCAAATCATCAATATGGATATTTAAATAACAAGCAAAATCAATAATATTCTGAATAAATAAGATAGTCTCACTTAACAGGTCGTAGGCATCCAGGTTCTTTTTGTTATGAAGAAGCATTGGAGTTATAAGCTTAAGTATTTTACAATAAAGTCCAACATCTTTGGTGCTTACGATGTGACATTAGCACTACATCATATCAAACGTGAAATACTACAACTCCATGAGACACTGAATTCAAGACAGATGAGTAACTTCCACAACCAAAAGCCATAAGAAAATCCTGACCACTTATCATAATTCAAATAAATTCTGAAATAAAAATCGCAAACATGGATGGTAAGTTCTTCAATAGCCTGGATGTCCCGTGAAACTGAACTAAACACAAAAATCAATCGATTGAAAAATGTCTCAATCTGTCAAATATGCAGGGGCTGCCATCCATTTAAATGTAATTCTTATTATTTAGGCAGGTACTTTAGGGCCTCTTTCATCAGAGGTAACTGCAATTGAATTAACTATGTGTCACGAAACGCCAACTACGTCATAACAGGAGATCCGAACGTCCAAATTTCTCGGCGGGCAGCAATAACAATCGCGCGGAAGGGTCTTCCTCTCGCGCGTGCAACTTGTGATTTCGTGAACTCGGTCAAGGCACGCCGCAGCTAATCTGTCGCGCGACCTATGCGCGATACGCGGGGGTCTTCCCGAAACACATCCAAACGGAACGGCGGCCTCCAAAATCAATAATATCATCCGCGGTTTCACCTTAACGTGCTCCGCGTCCGTTCCTGTAACAATAAAGCCAGTCAGATGATCAAATAATCAAATTTTTAACTCGTAGTCCTCTGTTGGTTGCCATTCGTCAACCTAACTTCGCCTCGACGCCCAATTGCCTCACCCCCTCCCTTCCTCGACGCATATTGGTGGATTCTTTAAAGAACATCGACTACGGGCAACGCCATTGGTCATTGAGACTGTCACTCACTGGGCTGTTTTCCCTACTTTTTCCCTACACGAAGATAGGTTGTTGACGTCAGCGTTACCTTACTTAGTGTCAAGTTTATCAATATGAAAAAGGACAACAATGCGAAAATATAGTTTCGCTTTGACTAGTTTTCATTTTAACCCTTCATTGATACGATTCTCGCATTTGTCTGCATGATTTATTGGTCGATAGATTATGTGATAGTTAAGGTTATTGGGCTATTTATTAATGCATGTGCAATATAGCTATAGCTATACATTGTTGTTCAAATCTGTTGTAGGCCTATATATATATTTTGTGTGTATATTTAGCCAAATGAATCCTGTAATAAACTAATATTGTCAATGCAGTGCTTTTAAATGTGTGCATTTAAAAAAAAAAAAAACAATACAATCTAAGATTATTTTGGAGAAAACAAACACAATTATTGCCTGAATACACCCCTAATTTTATTAAACATAATCTCACATTTGTGTTATTGTATTGGCCATGTGAAACACACTAGACTTTATTATTGTGTTTCGCCTGTGTTTGTCTGATGATATTTAAATATATATATATATATATATATATATATATATATATATATATATATATATTATATATATATATATATATATAGAGAGAGAGAGAGAGAGAGAGAGAGAGAGAGAGAGAGAGAGAGAGAGAGAGAGAGAGAGAGTTATTTTAATTAAGCAAGGCGCACACACTTTCAATGCTGCATAAATGTAATTGACACAGACAAACAAAGATTATGTCCTGATCCTTCCCTTACAAAAAACTCTATAGCCGTATTCATATAATAATTACCTTGCATGTTGTGCTGAAACTTCATATTTCCCTAAATGTTTTCAAGTAACATTTTGGGGAAATGGTATTGTTTAGTGAAGTGAAGTTTAAATTGTGGTAATTTGATTCAAGTAAAGGTTTCCTCTCTGTAGAGCAAGTAACAATGAAACAAATATATAAATAAATAAAGATAAAACAATGACTATGGTGAAACATCTTTAAAAAAACATGAGGGACAATAGCAACCGTCACAGAAAATGAAACAGTACTTGGAGGTACTGAAGGAAGACAAGGAACAGAAATCTAATGTATTGTAATGGTAATAGATTGTCAAGAATCAGTCCAGGATTACTGGTGGTATTCTAAAGAAAATTCATAATCCAAACAACAATAGCTATCACAAAGGCAGCTATGTCATTACAGGACAGCCTGTCATTTTTACAGGAACACTGAGGTGTCAAACAAATTTATTGTCTTTCCTGTAATCATAGGCAATATGAAAGGAAAACAATGAAATATTGTTCTACCAGATCAACAATGCAAGGCACCATGAAAGTGCCACATAAATCTGCCACAGGAAGAACATTATAGCTTGTAATGTGCTTTGCCATGTTTACGTTACATACTCTGCTTGTTGATAACGATACAGGATGAGTCAACTAACCACATGACGGTTCAGTTGACTGTTGGCTCTGCCATACATGAGGTTTCCACCATACTGTTGTGTTTGACATGATCTTTCATGATAGATTTGGTTGCTCATCTTAATCCTGCCAAGGTTTAAGAGTATACTGTCAAACTACATTACTTATACATAATTTCTCCGTTTTTATTGTCACTGTTCAATGAAACATTAGTTGAGAACTATTTATCATTATTTCCCTGAACATTTTCAGAAATGGATCCATCGCAAAAAGGCCTTGTGGCGGCCATGGCCATTTTACTTTCCGCCATAACCAAATTATGTATTTTGTATCATATATCCTGAACCAAACATGATAACACTGGAAATGTGATGTTTTGATGCGAGGATTACAATGATTCAGGGACGTGAGAAGAACATCACAGTATCTGAGAACATTTGCTATACTTTATAATATTACGTATGTTGCATGCATGTTGTGTAGTTTAAAAAGCGTAATCCCTTTGTTCATTAACCTTGACAATACAGTGAATGTAAAGAGTATATTCAATATGACCTTAGCAACATAGCTTAAATGTGTCAAACACATATTATTTACTAAATCTATTTAAAGGGGTCATATAATGGTACATGCACTTTTACAAGTTGATTGTACTGAAATGTGTGTTGGCAGTGCCTGTACACAGCCATCATATAATGATAAAAATCCATCTAGTGGTTTTGTTTTAATCTCCTTATATGTTTTCCCCTGCCTCAAATCAAGCCGTTCGAGCCTGTGACGTCACAAGCTCGCACGCCCCTCCCTTGACATGATTGACAGCAGCGTTTCAACACAGACCCGCCCTCGCTCGTGAGTGAGCTGTCAATCATAGTTCGTCATTGTTGATACACTGGAGCAGAATGGCGGCCGTCTAATCGATTGTGGTGTTCTGTTCTTGGGTGTAATAAGGAACACAGCAGTCATTTTAATGTTCCTAAATCTGAACCGCTGAAGACGCAGTGGCTGAGTTTTGTTTATGAAGGGAATATTCGACGAGCAACGTCAATGCGTTCATGTTTGAGCAAATCATTTCTCAACAGACTGCTTTTTAAACGAGGCGAGGTCAATATAAATCAGGTTTTGCTAAGAAGCTGCTACTGAAAAAGGAATCAGTACCAACTATTCGTGTTCCTGCTGGACCTCCAGAAGAAGTGAGTGAAACGTTTTATTAACCTTTATATTAATCTTTGCAAATCCCTTGCACGCTTCACGATGATTGTGGCTATAATGTTTACACTCAGGGTGCATTACGGCATGTGTTCTACTGTATGTAACGTTACGACGTTCTGAATATAATTCATAATCCCACGTTTATAATGAAAAACGCGTTATAGTTATTGTGTTATTGGTATTGTGTTATTAAAAACTGTGTACGCAGGTGTTACAGTTAACGTAACAGGAATATTAACAGGAATATCAATGCAGTTACAATACTATAGATGTACTTAAAAGTTTTCTTAAAACATAAAACATTTTCGTACTGCACTAAACATAAACACAACAAATTCTTAGGTATCCTTCAACTACTGCTAGAATCATTAACGTTACTGACATGACATGACCTCACGTCAGTTTCAGTCACGATAGTTGTATCTAACACTGAGATAAAGTCACGCATCAAGCCTACATTTACAAAAAAAAAAAAAAAAAAAAAATTCAACATAAATCTGTCAACGAACTAACCTATAACTTAGCATTAGTAACGTTAAACACATAGCGTTTGTATCTCACAACTCTAACGTTAACTTACCCTGCCAGTAGCCTACATACAAAAATAGATCAAAGTGACATTGTTAACCAACCATTCAGAAACGTCCTGTTCGAGCCTTATTGTCGAACTTCCTCGGGGCCGTCATCTTGTTTCGGGTCCGACTCCGGTTCAAACTGATACGGTTGCACAGATGTGTCCTCAGAGAGAATCCCGCTGCCATAATAAACCCTCAACTGTTGTCAAGTCAACGTGCAATGTGTCAAAGCGCCCAGAGAACAGAGGGGCGGAGTCAGCGAAGCTCATTATCATTTAAAGGCATATGCACTTAAACGGCTTGCTGAAAACAGAGCTGTTTTTGACCAGGTAAAATGAGTGTTTTCTTAAAATACTAATGAGAATTTTTAATAAAAGTATATTACAAAGTTTTCATTTAGACCCTAAAGATTCATATCAACTTGTACAAAAATGGCATTATATGACCCCTTTAATAAAATCTATTTTAGAAACACGTTTGTTTAATTGTTTTGTTGTTGAACCTATTATTCAATGGAAAATTTTGCACTTCACTGTCTCCTCCACATTGACACAGAGCTTTGCACTTTAAGGAGGCTTTTTTTTTTGCATTTGCAATGCTCCCGGCAGCCTTTCTTGCAGCCACAACTCAAGAGTTCAAGGATGGACTGGCTTGCCTGTGGAAGAGTTGACCACAATGGTCTCCAATCGCTTGGGCTCATCCGACCGCTGTCTGTTGGAGATGGCATATTTGGTGCCACCTCAAGTGCTTGTCCCCAACAATGTCCTCCTTGGTACACTCTTTTGAGGTGCTGGACTTTGTAAAGAAAGAACTACGCGCCTACTACGCGCCCACACACATACGCATTCAAACGTGTATGCCTGTGGACTGAACACGTAATGCATATGTGCATGCTAAGTTTATGCAGAGATGAGAACGGTATCATTTTCAAATCTCGTTTTCAAGAGCTTGAACTTTGAATCCTATGTCAGGGTTTGCATTCTCAGCTTGGTTTCAGCATGTTGATGACTGCTGACCCATCTAATATTTAGACCTCATTGTCTGAGGCACTGTCTGGGGCACTGCTTATACTGTTTTCTAGGCAGATCAGCCTTGTTTCCCAAGCGCAGTCCACCATGAAGTGAGAGTGATGGAGGGTAGGCCTGATTTTCTTTTTTGAAGAAGTTTTCTGGGTTCCCATCACGGGTCTGACAGGCAAGGTAGAGTCTGGAAAACAGCGCACAGTCAGTTTTCAGTTTTGTCTTAGACTGTCCTCTTATCAGAGCTTTTTCCTCTTCAAAGGGGCAGTGATGCGTTTTGTGCCCTGCATCCTCTCTGCAACAAATAATTTGTACTGCTCTTGCCCCAAACTCTCTGCAACCCGAATTGAATCCACAACAGCTTGGTCAGCTAATTTTAATATTCAGAAGGTTGTTGCTGTCCTCTGCGAAGGGATTTCCCATTTCCTCAATCATATCAACCAACTCACATGTCTTGAATTTCAGCTGGACACTTTTGGCCTGTTCATTAGGCCTATGTCTGTTTTCAGAGACACCCTTACTTCTGAACTCCATGGCATTCTAAAACGTTTCACTTATGCTGGGTACACACTACAAGATATTCGGGTTGATTTTGGATGAGTTTCTCCCCTTTCGACAATGCCAGGTAAAGTCCCGATTATCTCAACTGCCGGCGTGGTGTGTCCCTGGCTTAAAAAGCAATTCCTACACTATATGCACAATTTCTTCTTGCCAGTCTTCCGACACATTTATTTACTTTAAAGTCACGTTTGATGCGAGAGATTTTGTGAGATTTCCTGTGTTCTCAGACGGGACTCTTTTGTCTGTGAATGGAATCTGTTAGTGAGTGATGTGTATTGCTGGTCACATCGCAGCACTCCCAACACACTAGAGGAACAAAACGGATAAATCCATGATTTTTTATCGTCATGTTTGTGGTCTCTCACATTTTGAAAGTATTATAAGATTTTAAAAATCTTTTACTGTGGCCCCAGTTTCAGATGATATTCTCAGATTTCATTGTAATCCTTATTACAACGTCATTGAATTCACCATTAACCAGAACAGTTTATTATGTTGTATCACTGTGGTGATATCATTGTAATCCTTGACCATCAAAACATGGGGTAGACATCACATTTTCAGTGTTATCATGTTTGGTTCAGAGATATAATACAAAATACATAATTCAGTTATGGCGGAAAGCAAAATGGCCGCCATGGCCACCACAAGGCGTTTTTGAGATGGCTCCATTTCTGAAAATGTTCAGGGCCACAAACTATACATATGTACCAAGTTTCATGCTTTTATGAAAAACTGAACATAATTTTCACATTTCACTTAGACTATGGTTTACTTTTTTGGTTTTCTGGTAAATCATGTAAAACACCAAGATCATTCTAAGAAAACAGCACCATGTGTGTGCTACAAAATATGTGTGTCCCCGTGACGGATTGCTGACATAACGCTACTATACATATTTTCACCTTCTAGTCTGTTACGCTCACATTTGTTAAAAAATTTTGTTTGATATTTCTGATATCATATCGAAGGTAGACATTATATGTTTTTTTGATCAGCTGGTTCAGAAAGACTTTCTTAGATTTTCTTACAGTTGTTATCAATATTAATTTATTTTTACCAAATAATCTGAATATTTAGAGGACACTTTCATGTCCATTGTGGCATAATACTGTATGTACACTGATGATAAGCAACAACATTAAACCCACTTTCCTAATATGGTGTAGGCCGCCCCCCTCGTGCTGCCAGAATAGCTCTGATGGTCTCTACAAAACCCCTGAACGTGACCTGTGATATCTGACATTAGCAGCAGATCCTTTAAGTCCTGCAAGTCACGAGGTGGGGCCTCCATGGATTGATTTTGATGATCCATCCCATCTCATAGATGTTCAATTGAATTGAAATCTGGGGAATTTGAAGGTCAATGTGACACCTTGAACACTCTGTCATGTTCCTCGAACCATTCCTGAACAATTTTGCAGTGTGGGAGGGTGCAGTATCCTGCTGGAAGAGGCCACTGTCATCAGAGAGCACCATTGCAATGAAGGGCGTACGTGGTCTGCAACAATTTTTAGTTAGGTGGTACGTGTGAAAGTAACATGAATGAACATGAATGCCAGTGCCCAGTTGCATAAAGCACCTTAAGTGTAATTTTCCCTTAAGGTAGCCCTTATGTTTCCCTTAAACCTAAGGGTGTTGCAGAAAAATACCCTTAAGTGTTACTTGACGGTTTTTTTAAGTGAAACGTCATAAACACTTAGAATTTCCCTTAAATGCTGTTTTTTCACTTAAGTAATCCTTAAGTGTTGCATAAAACCCCTTAACGGCAATTTCCCTAAGTATAACTTAAGGTTTGGAAATCGTAACCTTAAGAGTAACGCGGACAAAAATAAGACTACATGGCTGAATTTATGGAACCAGCTGAAGATCATAGGGAATAGGGAGAACCCTTTGGACCAATTTAGCTATGAAAAATTGTTCCAAGAATACCGATTTTGATCGACGCGCAATATTTGACATTGCTATCAAAACTAGACGGCTGTCTGTCTGTCATTACACGCGACTCGCATGTAGACTATCACAACGTTAAGTCAGTGCGCGCACGGAGAGTGTGTGGCCGACCCGTGCAGAAAAACATTCACAGGAGAACGAGCTGATTCTGTGTTTTAAAAGGAATCATGACAGAAAAAACAGGTATGCTATGGAAATATACTCAGCTGTATTTCGCAGGGGTGGTAAAAGTACTCAAAATTTATACTCAAGTAAAAGTATATATACCTAAAAAAAAATGACTCCAGTAAAAGTAGAAAGTCCTCCATTCAAACATCACTTGAGTAAAAGTACAAAAGTATCCGATTTAAAACGTACTTAAGTATCGAAAGTAAAAAGTAAACAGTAAATATTCAAACTGTAAATATCAATAATTAAACAGATCAATTGTTTTGGGAGTGATATGCAATGTTTTAATTGAACAAATTATTAGATACTGCAATTAAGAATCAGTTAGATTTGCAATCATAAGAGACAATGAAGCACCTTGCATCAATTCTAAACAATTTCATTAAGTTTAGTGACAGCATATTATGCTGCAATGACTGGTAGGCTATTGCTTTTATTTCTTTGATACAAATTTTACAATTTCAATTCAATTATTGTGGTTTGATTCCAATCTTCAATATAGATTCATTTTGATAAATATTTGGTACAGTAGATACATGTTAATTTTTAAATTAAGAAAATCTCACCTAATGCTGTAAATATAGGCTACAGAGAGCCCTGTCAGCTGGTATTATTAAATGTTAAAAATAAATGCGTTTTTTATTATAATAACAACTTTATAATATTTTAATGATATAAGTAAAACTATAATAAATATAAATATATAGTGCACATATTTTGCTAAATACTAATTTATACTAATATTAAATATATTATAAAAGGCTAATTTTTCTAGCTAACTACGTGCTATGGTCATTAAATGTTTGTTTTTTTCCTGAGGTAAATGTAACGTTATGACATCGTTCTCCAGCTGTTTTATTGACCTCTTTCCGCAGTTCAAAAACACTGATTTATCTATATTATGTATGAGGCATTTCGGTAAGTTGTAGGCTACTGTATCTTTCAACATAGGCTAACTATTATTGTTAATTTGTGTTTATTTACAATTAACTAGTAGTAAAGAGATTAACGTTAACGGCACCCCATAGCAGGCGCTATATCTGTCAAGTCACATTTAAAAGCGCCAAAACGGTATTTATTGTTTGAATTTTGTAATAAAATTGACAGAATCTGAGAGCTGAGAATTTGTTTCATATCAAAAGTAACTTACTCTGTCTTGTCTGTCGGTGTCAATGTCCTCTTTGCTTCGCGATTTGTGAGAAAATGGATGTGTCGACTCGTGAGAGCGTGTGGAAAGTGTCAATTGCGTGAGTCTCACACTGAATGAGTGAGAGTTGGCAGCTCTGCAATAGACATGTTCTATAACATTAGCTGCGTTAAACAGAAGATGGGCAAGATGTAAGCGGGAATCTCGGGATCATTGCTGGGCAGAGCTGCACCTTCACCTGTTTCTGCGGTCATCTTCCACAATGGCGAACTGACTGCTATGTGAGCGTATGCTGGCAAAGAGCTCGCGCGTTCTTTTTTTCAAAATAAAACCAAGTTTTTCATTGGTTTGGAAAGCCAGTGTAATAAATACTTGGAGCGGGCATGGGGAAATGTAGCGGAGTAAAAAGTAAACTTTGTCTTTAATATTGTAGTGGAGTAAGAGTAAAAGTAGATGCAAATAAAACATACTCAAGTAAAGTACAGATCCCCGAAAAAAATACTTAAGTAAAGTAACAAAGTATTTTTACTTCGTTACTTACCACCACTGGTATTTCGAGACACAGAGCCAGAAGTGCATTCACAAACCCTAAACAAATGCCAAAGCATGAGACGGTGAACAACACAAACTGCCGCCACTTTCGGAGCTAACGCGGTGTTGCGTGATAGCGTCACTGGACTTATTCCGACATGTTAGTGTTTTGCGTATCTATGGCAACAACAGACTTTTATAACGTGAAACACTTAAATGTTTCCCTTACCTAAGAGAACCGTTTAAGAGATTATATGCAACACCCTTAAGTTATTATCTTAGGTAAGGGGAAATCGCCCCTTAGGTATCATACTTAAGGGAAAAACTTAAGGTGCTTTATGCAACCGGGCACTGGACCCAAGGTTTCCTAGCAGAACATATGCCCAGAACATAACAACCCTTTAAAAAGGATTTTATTTAAAGGGGTCATATAATGCCATTTTTGTACAAGTTAATAGTAATCTTTAGGGTCTAAATGAAAACTTTGTAATATACTTTTATTAAAAATTCTCATTAGTATTTTAAGAAAACACTCATTTTACCTGCTAAAAAACAGCTCTGTTTTCAGCAAGCCGTTTAAGTGTATGTGCCTTTAAATGATAATGAGCTTCGCTGACTCCGCCCCTCTGTTCTGTGGGCGCTTTGACACAACGCACGTGGAGTGTTGACTTGACAACAGTAGTTGAGGGTTTATTATGGCAGTGGGATT
Organism: Chrosomus eos; assembly: GCA_036326025.1. Classification (NCBI taxonomy): domain Eukaryota; kingdom Metazoa; phylum Chordata; class Actinopteri; order Cypriniformes; family Leuciscidae; genus Chrosomus; species Chrosomus eos. The sequence continues at coordinate 18,291,897 of CM070826.1, read as the reverse complement.
CTCTCTGAGGACACATCCTGTGCAACCGTATCAGTTTGAACCGGAGTCGGACCGTGTCAATGACAATGTCACTTTGATCTATTTTTGTATGTACTGGCAGGGTAAGTTAAAGTTAGAGTTGTGAGATACAGTTCTCTTACGAGAGTATCTCTCGTACTGCGTAATAGCTTACGCTATGGGGAAAACTCTTTTCATCGAGACATTGAAGCCAAAAAAATTATCCTTAATTTTTAATCAATGTAAAGCGCTTTGCAGCAGCAAGCAGACCTTAGGCGAGACAGCTCGCGCGCCTATTGGCTGTCTTGCGGCAAAAGCAGCAGCCTATCGAGAGCAGCTCTGCGTGACGTCATGACGAATGGGGGCACTTCGCGCCCATTTCGTCACGTCCCGCCAGAAAGGGCGTGGTCTCGCCCTATAAATAAGCTCGATATCCTGCTATACACTGATTTTTCAACTCTTCAGCGAAGCTCACGCATCGCTGGATCTGGATTGAGAAGCCGCGCCGTCGACCTGTAGCCTTCAGCGGGACGTGCCTTGAGCCTGGAGTCGCTGGCATCGCCGCCTTCAGCCGCCGTACCTGCTGCGCTTTCCGGCGTATTATATCCTTTCAATTGCATTGTATTTCTCTGTTGAGAGTGTGTGTTTGCTTACGTGACGCAACACATACTTCTCCCTAAAAGAGCTGCGTCTTTTTAAAGATCCCTTCTTGTGGCTCGTGCCGCGCCCAACTCAGCGACGAGGACCGTCATGTCATCTGCGTGTCCTGCCTGGGTGAGGATCACGCGGCTATCGCGCTCGCTGACGGCGGATGCCCCCACTGCGAGCTTTTGCCCATGGTGACTCTGAGGACTCGCCTGGCATCGTTCTCTGAGCCCGCCTCCCAGCCTTCCGTGGCGCCGCGCCGCAAGAAGCGCCGCGCCCAGCGCGCTCCCGAGCCTTCTCCAGCCCGCCAAAGCTTGCCGGTTCGCCCGCCTGCTTCGCCGGCTTCACCAGAGTCGCTCCCGGATGGACAACGGCCGCCGTCTGCCGCCGCGTCCGCCCCCGAGTTCGACGAACCTGAGGTATGCTCTCTCGTGGCTTCTGACAGCGAGGATTGGGCGAGCTCCGCGGACCTCCCCCCGCTGACGTTTCCAGCCAACCCCCCGGGAAGAGAGCCGGCATTGAGGCTGAGCTGATGCGTCTGCTCACCCAGGCCGTGGAAAGCATCGGCCTCGAGTGGGAAGCGCCCACGCTCCCACCCCGCAACAGGCTAGACGGACGCTTCCTCAGGAAGGACGAGGCTCCGTCTAAATCCAGGGCCGCCCCTTTCCTCCCCGAACTTCACGACGAAGTCTCCAAGTCGTGGAACGCCCCATTCTCCGCCAGGCTGCGTACCTCTGTCTCCGCGGCATTCTCCACTGTCGACGGTGCGGGAGATAGAGGGTACACCTCCATTCCTCCGGTGAGAGGTAGCGGTAGCGTCACATCTCTGCCCGCCCTCTGCTGGACGGCGCGCGCAGACAACGCTCCCATCTAAGGCCTGCCGGGTGACGTCATCGCTGCACGGGCGCGCTTACACCGCCGCCGGACAAGCAGTCTCAGCGCTGCACACGATGGCTGTCTTGCAGATCTACCAGGCTGACCTTCTCCTTAAACTGGACGAGGAAGGACCTGGGGCTATCTGCGTGGCGGATTTGCGGAGCGCTACGGATCTCGCTCTACGCGCCGCTAAAGCCGCTGCACAGGCCATGGGGCGGAATATGGCCTCTCTCGCCGTCGCCGAGAGACATCTATGGTTGACGCTGTCAGAGATGACGGAAGCCGAGCGCTCTGTATTCCTCGACGCGCCCATTTCTCCAGCGGGCCTCTTTGGATCTGCCGTCAAGGATTTCGCGGACAGATACACTGAGGTGCAGAAGACTTCGCAGGCCATGAAGCACTTCCTCCCGAAGCGCTCGAGCTCCGCTTCAGGTCGCCCTAAACAGCCGCCTGTTCGCAGCTCTCAGCCGCAGCATGCACCGCCCGCCGCCGCCGCTTCACAGCGCCGCCAGGCCCGAGACCAGAGACCGCGCTCTCGCTCTGCTGGACGCCGCCCCCCTCAGCGCGGGCCCCGGCCGAGGATTGAGCTCAAGCCCGAGGCCTCGAAGCTTTCCTAGCCACTCTAGGAAAACGACGGTGTTCAGATCCCGCTGCGGCCGGATTTCCACCAAAACTCCTCGCTCGTTCAGTCCCATGCGATGTGACTGTCCCAGCGTATTTAGCAGCGAAGCAGCCGGTGTCTCAGCCCGCTTGCCTGCACACAAAAGCCGTTTTTACGGCTACCCAGATAAATCCAATAAAGAGTGTATTTTCTGGTGTCCCGGCCACGGCCGATGGTGTTATGTGTGTTGTAAGAATGCCCACGCCCCAGTGCCCATTCCCACACCAAGACACAGCCTGCCACGGTGCAGGGCTTGCACACATAAAATCGACCCAGTTCGATTGTGCAAACAATGTAGTGAATGCGCCCATACATTGCCCGCTTACACTACACGCCGCGTGTCCCTTGGTTTCTGTAAAAACGAAACCAACACACATCCAATCGGCTCCAGCCGAAAGCATGTGCAGTGCAGTAAATGTGTCCGTACTGTCGCGCCCACATTTCCCCGCAGACATGCCGAATCCCACGGGATTCGCCCCGCTCACTCTCGTTGCGAGTCCCGCCATAGAGAGGCTGAGTGCGGCCAGGCTGCCCGCTGTGATCAGCGCGCCCCCCGCCTCAGACGCTGTAAACACGGCGTCGTGTTCTCAGGACACCGGGGCTCTCGAGCTGCCGCTTTGTCGCGGCCAGAGCCCGGTTTCCATTCTACCTCTAGCTATTCACGCGGATGCGTGGTCAAAGCTTCCCGGGGTATCGGAATGGGTGCTGAACACTATAAAGAGAGGCTATTCGCTACAGTTTGCTCGACGCCCCCGCCGCTATACGGCGCGCGTCGAGACTACGGTGGGAAACGAAGTATCTCATCTACTTCGAGCCGAGATAGCGAAACTACTGAGCAAAGGGGCTATAGAACCCTTATCTCAGGCTCAGAGCGAGGGGGGCTTATACAGCAGATATTTTCTGGTACCGAAAAAAGATGGGGGTTTCAGACCCATTCTAGATCTGCGACAGCTGAACAGAGCGCTTGTGAAGCGCCAGTTCAGGATGCTTACGACCAGGAAAATCCTCGCGCAAGTGCGCCACGGGGACTGGTTTATGTCAATAGATCTGAAAGACGCCTATTTCCAAATACAAATAGCGTCCCATCACAGGCGATTCTTGAGATTCGCATTCGAGGGCCAGGCATATCAATACACAGTCCTGCCGTTTGGCCTGTCCCTAGCACCACGTACATTCACGAAGTGCATGGACGCGGCTCTCGCTCCCCTGAGACTTCGGGGCATGCGAGTTATGAACTACTTGGACGATTGGCTGGTTCTAGCTCGATCACGATCGGAGCTCATAGAACACAGGGCCACATTACTCGAGCACCTCGAGAAGCTGGGCCTCACGGTCAATTGGGCAAAGAGTGCACTGTCTCCCAGCCAGAAAATTCCCTTTCTGGGAACAGTGTTAGACTCGCTATCCATGACGGGACGCCTGTCACCGGAGCGCGGACTAAATATTCAGCGCGTCGCGAAATCCTTCCGCCACGGCTCTATAGTCCCACTCAGAAGGTTTCAGAAAATGCTGGGCCTAATGGCCTCAGCGGCCTCTGTACTCCAGCTGGGCCTGCTTCGCATGCGCCCGCTGCAGATGTGGCTGAAAGCACGGGTTCCGCCCCGGGCATGGACCACGGGTCTGTTTCGCCTCAGGGTCGGCCAGCAGTGCGTTTCAGCTCTGAGACCTTGGAAGGTGTCCACCTGGTACTAGTCAGGTGTGAGTCTGGGGACCGCCTCGAGTGTAAAGGTGGTGTCTACGGACGCCTCCACCTCGGGGTGGGGGGCGCTGCTCGAGGGCAGACCGCTAGCTGGCCTATGGTCAGAGCGGGAGAAGCTCCTTCACATAAACTGCTTGGAGATGATAGCAGTCGACAGAGCGCTGCGGCGCTTCTGTCCCCAGATAAGAGGCCACCACGTCTTGGTCCGGTCGGACAACATGTCAGTGGTGGCGTATATAAATCGCCAGGGTGGCATCAGGTCTCGAAACCTTTACAGGCTGACGGAACGCCTCCTGGTCTGGGCTCAGCACAGCCTGCTCGCTGAGAGCAGCGCATGTGCCCGGTCACCTAAATGTGGGACCGGACAGACTGTCCAGGAACAATGTACCAGCAGGGGAATGGTCGCTGCACCCGCAGACGGTCCAGCTGCTGTGGGAAACATTCGGCAGAGCGCAGGTGGACTTATTTGCGTCCCACGAAAACGCTCACTGCCCGAAGTTTTTCTCGAAAAACAAGGACGCGCTGGCCCATGTCTGGCCCCGCTGTCCTCTGTATGCTTTTCCCCCGGTCTCGCTCCTGCCCCAGGTGTTGGAACGAATCAGGGAAAACGGATGCCCAGTGCTGCTCGTAGCTCCGCTCTGGACGAACCAGGCTTGGTTCCCTGTCCTGATGCAGCTGACCAGCGCTGCTCCATGGCCTGTGCCGTTGAGGAGAGACCTCCTCTCTCAGGCGGAGGGCTCGATTTGGCATCCTCGCCCGGATCTGTGGTCCCTGCACGCATGGGCCATCAACGGGTACCCGCTAGCCTCCCAGAGGGAGTGCTGAACACGATCGCGCAGGCTAGAGCTCCGTCTACTAGACGGCTCTACTCCTCGAAATGGTCAGTGTTCTCTGCCTGGTGTCAAGCCCGAGGCTTTTCGCCAGTGGACTGCGGGGTTACGGAGGTACTGTCCTTCCTTCAAGAGCTGCTGGATAAGGGCAGGACCCCATCCACGCTCAAGGTCTATGTGGCGGCCATAGCAACGTTTGCAAAACCGGTGTCTGGCCAGTCGCTAGGGAAGAACGACTTTGTCGTGCGTTTCCTAAGAGGAGCCAGGAGGCTAAACCCTCCCAGGCCCCCTTCAGTCCCGTCATGGGACCTTTCCATGGTCTTGGAGGCCATGAAGGGTGCCCCATTCGAGCCGATCTAGTTTTCGGACATGAAGCACCTGTCTTTCAAGGCGGTGTTCCTCACGGCTCTCGCTTCAGTGAAGCGCATAGGGGACTTACAGGCGCTTTCTGTAAGCGCGTCATGTATGGAGTTTGGGCCTAACGACTCAAAGGTCATACTCAAACCTAAGCACGGCTACGTGCCAAAATCCCTCAACACACCGTTCAGGGCCCAGGTGATTTCCCTGTCTGCCCTTCCGGTTATCAATGAGGAGGAGGATGCGAATCTTCTTTGCCCAGTTAGGGCATTAAGAGCTTATGTGTCCCGCTCGTCTGGGTTCAGACAGACCGAGCAGCTTTTCGTTTCGTTCAGTGGGCGTTCCAAGGGACTTGCTGCTTCGAAACAGAGCCTATCCAGATGGATAGTCGATGTCATTGCGCTGGCTTACACTTCAAAGGGCCTGCAGTGCCCCTTGGGTGTCAGGGCGCACTCCACAAGAGGCGTGGCCTCGTCGTGGGCATGGTCTAGCGGGGTCACCCTGCAAGATATCTGTACGGCCACGGGCTGGGCCTCGCCGTCTACATTTATAAAATACTACAACCTGGAGGTGCCTGCCTTACAAGCTAAGCTTTTGGCTATTTAAACTTCAGTGCTATCTGCCCGCTGTGCGGCTCGGATGCTGAGTGTTTGGCCTGCGCATCGTTCAGACTGATGCAGCAGCTCCATGAGTACTGGCACAAGTAGGGCCACCCAGTTCAGGCTGAATGCTTTCACCCTGGCTGCGTGGTTTAAACGGTCATATGGTGCCCCTGTGGGCTTATCTATAGGGAGAAATGCTTCCAGCCTCTCCTTTTTTACTCTCGGTGAGTGTATTGTGATTATGCACTATATGCGCCCCGGGCTTTGCCCCTGGGACTGTGGTGTTGGATCCTTATCAGCACGGCGTGTTGCATGGTGTTCCCCATAGCGTAAGCTATTACGCAGTACGAGAGATACTCTCGTAAGAGAACGTACTCGGTTACTAACGTAACCTCGGTTCTCTCTAGAGAGGGAACGAGTACTGCGTATCTTGCCGTCCTTGGAATACGCTCTGGTTCGCTTCGGCGATGAAAAATCAGTGTATAGCAGGATATCGAGCTTATTTATAGGGCGAGACCACGCCCTTTCTGGCGGGACGTGACGAAATGGGCGCGAAGTGCCCCCATTCGTCATGACGTCACGCAGAGCTGCTCTCGATAGGCTGCTGCTTTTGCCGCAAGACAGCCAATAGGCGCGCGAGCTGTCTCGCCTAAGGTCTGCTTGCTGCTGCAAAGCGCTTTACATTGATTAAAAATTAAGGATAATTTTTTTGGCTTCAATGTCTCGATGAAAAGAGTTTTCCCCATAGCGTAAGCTATTACGCAGTACTCGTTCCCTCTCTAGAGAGAACCGAGGTTACGTTAGTAACCGAGTACGATTTATGTTGAAAAATTATTATTTATTTTTTTGTAAATGTAGGCTTGTCAGTGATGCGTGACGTTATCTCAGTGATAGATACACCTATCGTGACTGAAACTGACATGAGGTCATGTCATGTCAGTAATGATTCTAGCAGTAGTTGAAGGATACCTAAGAATTTGTTGTGTTTATGTTTAGTGCAGTACGAAAATGTTTCATGTTTTAAGAAAACTTTTAAGTACATAGTATTGTACCTGCATTGATATTCCTGTTAATATTCCTGTTACGTTAACTGTAACACCTGCGTACACAGTTTTTAATAACACAATAACTATAACGAGTTTTTCATTATAAACGTGGGATTATGAATTATATTGAGAACGTCGTAACGTTACATAGAATACATGCCGTTATGCACCCTGAGTGTAAACATTAGCCACATTCATCGTGAAGCGTGCAAGGGATTTGCAAAGATTAATATATAAAGGTTAATAAAACGTTTCACTCACTTCTTCTGGATGTCTAACAGGAACACGAATAGTTGGTACCGATTCCTTTTTCAGTAGCAGCTTCTTAGCAAAACCTGATTTATATTGACCTCGCCTCGTTTAAAAAGCAGTCTGTTGAGAAATGATTTGCTCAAACATGAGCGCATTGACGTTGCTCGTCGGAAATATTCCCTTCATAAAAAAAAACTCAGCCACTGCGTCTTCAGCGGTTCGGATTTAGGAACATTAAAATGACTGCTGTGTTCCTTATTACACCCAAGAACAGAACACCACAATCGCTTAGACGGCTGCCATTCTGCTCCAGTGTATCAACAATGACGAACTATGATTGACAGCTCACTCACGAGCGAGGGCGGGTCTGTGTTGAAACGCTGCTGTCAATCATGTCAAGGGAGGGGCGTGCGAGCTTGTGACGTCACAGGCTCGAACGGCTTGATCCACTGGATGGATTTTTATCATTATATGATGACTGTGTACAGGCACTGCCAACACACATTTCAGTGCAATCAACTTGTAAAAGTGCATGTACCATTATATGACCCCTTTAAGTGTGCTTAAGTCAGCAGGGCCACATTAATGCACATGCTTACCTGAGCTTTAGCCCAGGGCCCCCGGCTGAGGGAGGGCCCCGGTGATGCAGAAAAATATTATAACCAGATATCGCACACCAGATGAGTCTTTCAATTGAAGACAGTCCAACACTACATCTAATCATCAAACAGGCAAAAGTTCACTTCAAGAATGAACAAAGTGGCATCGATGAGTTTGAAGTTTGGTGTTTGAAAAAACAGAACAAATGGAAAGAGAAAGCGTGATCTATAAAGGGTACTACTTTTTAAGCCACAGAAAGACAAACACTTTGCTAAAAGATGCACAATCCACAATCGTCATTGTAAAGTATACTCCATGATCTGATTACATTTTCAGCATTCTAATTTTTTTTCAAAAAGATCATATTTTTCTATGAAATTATAAATAAAACTGAGTGGAATTTTGTTTCGGAAAGTATTATTGCATTTATTTATACAAAACAAAAGGCTGATTTGATAAGACAATGGAGCTGATGTGGGCAATCGTTAGCCTGTGCCAATAGTTCGGACTATGTGCCAATATAGTTCATGCAATGATATTTGTGTAATTTTTACATGACAGACCTATAGGTTTGGATGTTTTGCTAATGGCATTTATTCCTACAAAAAAAAAAAAAAAAAAAAAAACTGATACCTTGATTTTTGTGATTAACAAGATTGAGTGAATGTAGATAATAGTTCTGGTGGATGAAGGGCCCCTCAAGAGGTAACGCCCAAGGGCCTCTGATAGTCTTAATGCGGCTCTGGTTATTGGTATACTTATTTTAAACTAAAAGTAAGAAAGTACTTTCAGTCTACTTTTTATGTACTTCTCAGTAATACACTTAAGTATACTTGGCTAAAAGTATATTTGGCCTGTACTTGTAGGCCTACTCAATCTTTTGATCGAGAATCAAGATATACATTAAATTATAATTAAGTATTCTAAGCATACTTGACGTGTATTTTTGATTACTCTTTAATTACACTAACATAGTTTTACATACTTGCATGTTTTGGCCCCCAATACAATAGATTGTTTGAAAATATTGATTTATAACTAAAACAGATTTCCTAATTCTGAGTAAGTTAATTTTTGTGTAGTCCTCTATAGTCTACATATAGGAATTTACAGAATGTTCCGTCATTTATTAGACAACACTTCCCCACCATTTACTGGAAATTTCTGGCAATCCATGTTTTCACTGTTATACATTATAGGGGCCTCTATTACGCATCTTCTGAAAGAGTACAGAATCTCCGTATCAAAACACAGGTGAAGAAGAAACAGAAAATAGCAGAAGCATTGCTTATTATGCACATGCAGGGACCCCGTTGTAACATCATACATCTAGTCGAGAAGACTAGTAATAATATTCACGTAAATCAGATTTTGGTTGTGTCTGAAATCGCCCCTATACCCTCATATCAATATCAAATTTATTTCTAGAACAGTTCCAGTAGTGGGATTGAATAAGTGCATATACCAGGAGCCATATCACCCTGTAGCCCAAGACTGGTGCTAACAAGGGTTGAGCCTGGTTGGTACCTGGATGGGAAAACCAGAAAACCAAGTTGCTGCTGGAAGAGGTACTCACCCTGTGGTCTGTGTGGGTCCTAACGCCCCAGTATAGTGATGGGGACACTATACTGTCAAAGAGCACCGTCCTTCAGATGAGATGTTAAACCGAGGTAAAACTTCTCATAGGGGTGTAACCCCTGTGCCCTGGCCACATTCCACCCATTTGCCCTTGCCAATCATGGCCTCCTAATAATCCCCATTCACTGAATTGGCTCTATCACTCTCTCTCCTCTCCACCTGTTGCTGGTGTGTGGTGAGCGCACTGGCGCCATTGTACTGTGGCTCCTGTTGCATCATCCAAGTGGATGCTCACACTGGTGGTGGTTGAGGAAAGATTCCCTAATATGAATGTAAAGCGTTTTGTGTGTACATTAGTACATATGAAAGCGGCAAAGCGCTATATAAATGCCTCATTCATTCACTCAATAACGTCCACAATGGTTTCAGACATCCAAATGGCTTCCCTCAAATAGTGCCCTATTAAATGTTTTTTTGGCTTTTAGTATGAATATGTTACCCTTACTCTTATCTTTAAGTTAGTGTGGTCCAAAACAATGACAAATTTCGCATTTAGAACACCAAACCCAACGTTGAAAATGAAAATCAGGTTGATGTCAGAATCCAACACCAGATCGACATTAATCTCCAACGTTGGACAGATGTTGTATTGTGGTTGAAAATGAAAATCGGGTTGACGTCAGAAACCAACATTTCGGGTTCTGACGTCAATCTGACTTTCCATTCTAACCAAAATCATCCCGATTGACGTTACTACTTTCTACTCAAGGACCTTGACAGAATTGTAGTGGAGTAAAAAGTACAATATTTGTCTTTTAAATGTAGTGAAGTTAAAGTAAAAAGTTTCCAGAAAAAAATAATACTGTACAGATATTAAAAAAGTGTACATAACTACAGTGCTCAAGTAAATGTACTTTGTTACTGTCCACCTCTGCTTAAATGTCCTAATTTAACTAAGGCCTAATCCTGGTTTAATCTAATAAGCCCTGTATGTGAAACCGTATACGTATTTGTTAATACTTTAACAATATAATGTTTTTTAACTTTAAGTTCACTTAAAGAAAACTTTCAAGTATATTTTCAATATAAAACTACATAAACTAGTTTACTGAGTGTATATTTCAAAGTGTACATTCATAAACTAAAAAAATGTGCTACAAGTATTTAACTAGTAAACTATCAGTATACCCACTTCTAGTATAGCTGCAGTATAAACTAAAAATGTAGACGTAAACTGGTTGTGTATTTAAAGTTTACTACTGTCACTTATATTTTTATACACTAAAAAGTGGGTCAATTAAGTAGTACTGAAATAATACACTTACAAGAACACTACATTGAGATTGGTATAAAATATGCTTAAAAATATACTTGAACTTTACTTAAGTATACTTAATAAAATAAACTTAAAGTATACTTATTTTTTGTAAGGGAGTGCCTCTGTCGGCTTCTTCCCATATGCACCCAGCTGCCATCTCTCCCCCAGGTAAAGGACACACACCCGATCTAAAACAAAATATGATTCAACAACAGACCAGGCAGTTCTGATGCTCACATGCCATCCCAGTCATTTAGCCATCATTATTTGACCTGTCAAAGTCAGTCAGATCTTTCCGAAATTCAAGCACTGACAGTTGATTTGCTGCCTAATATATCCCAACCCTTGGCACAATCAAATTCAGTCACTTCATCTGTCAGCGGTTTAATGTAAAATGAGAACTTAAAATGATTTTTGATTCAAACTTTGTAAAAAATGCTTTAATACATTTGGTTGCTATAGAAAACCGAAATTGGTTTTAAATGGGGAAAGCAAATTAGGCAGTGTAAAACAAGTTACTGCAATTTTCCCTTAAAGATCAGTTCAGTCATGTTTAAGAAACTGATCTGTTCTTTTAACTAAATGGTATGACTTAGCTTTCTCAATATTTAACATAAATGCATGTAGTATAAAATCAAAAACTAAAGGTCATACAAACTTAATGTTTACTTTTTAGGATTTACATTGTAAGTGTTTGCATTTGTGATAACAAAGCTTGCTACAGTTAAAGATAATAAAATATAACTTATAACAACATCCTACAATATAATATAGACTTTTGATGGCATTTTCATCATATTCTATAAAACTCAGTTTCAAATGCTGAATGCAGCAAAAAGCAGTCACAAACCATCCAATCCAGGCAAGTCATTTAGTACTTTTTTTTTTAAAGAATCACAAAATGCTCAAGCAAATCTTATCAAACATGACAATTGATTATATCTAAACATTTTGTACTTCAAAGACAATAAATTTCCACATTCTTAAGAATTCTTTATGAAGAAAATTTAAACCGATGCTCCAACAGGAAAACATTCCTGTCATAAAAATAAAAGGAATTTAAGCCATGAGGGAGAAGGTTGTTTTTAAGAAAAATTCAACGAATTTCCCTCTTAAAGAACATACACACTTATTCATAGAAAAACATTGAAAAAGAAGAAGTGAAGATGAGCTTCAGAAAGTCCATATCTGACACTCCATGTCCATGAGAGATCAGGTGTTTTAAGTTACTGGTTTATGAGTATATTTCATTTCTGAGGATGTGAGTGCTAATAAAGATGCCCAAAGAACCATGTTCAGTGCCTATGGTTCCTGGGGTGTGGCACTGGGTTCTGTGCCCACTTTGTGCTCACTGCTCTGGGCAGAACCATTGAGCACATCATCAGTCTTGGACCTCTTGGACTCAGGAGGTTTGCACGCTGGGTCACTGGGAGGAGATGGTCTCTCTGCAATAAAATGATTACAGACCATTCAAACACAATTTAAGCAAATAACTACAACATTAGGAAGAAAAAAAAATTTATAAAAGAAAGCTTAAAACAAACACACTTAAAAGCATGCATTAAATGGCTCTACTAACCATGCTTGGCTTTCTCAGTGGAGGATGGGGTGACAAAGGGATTGGGGGATCTGGGTACAACTGGAGTCAGTGAAATTCGTCTGAAAGAGAAGTACATACTTGATCTATTGTGAACATTAACTTTACTGCTAAAGTCATGGATTAGTCTGTAAAAATAAATCTATAATTAAGGGATATCTTTATGGGTTGCCATGACAATAAAAAACTACCACACCCCAATTTGGAATGATGGCATGGTTAAAACACAATGTTACATCAGCTCACATCACAGGTGTGCCGCCCTACCTAGGAGTGGGCCCTTTTGGAGTTGTGGTACTTTTGGAGTTGAGGGGTCCAAGAGGAGTGCTGGGGGCTGTATGAGGTGTAAGAGGTCCTTTGCTGGATCCAGGGGTAGAGGGAGCAGATCTGGGTGTGCTGGGGGCTGTACTGGCGGCAGTTGCTGGTGATTTGGGGGTGCTGGGTTTGCCCCAGCCCTCCAGGGTGTTGAGTGTGATCCTCCTGGGCTGAGGTTTGGTTTTTCCTTGCGGTGTGCGTTTCTCTTCTGCCCCAGATACGCTGGGGGTCTTCGAGGATGCAGGCCCAGTAGATCCCTCTTTCTCCTTTTCCTGTACGGCAGTTATGTTGGCCTGGCGAGGCACTGGGGAAGCAGTCTTGCCATTGGAGTGTCTCTTTCCCTTCTTCTCATTGGTAGAGGATGGGGTCACCATCTCAAGTGGAGGTCGCTCCTTCAATGGGGTGCCCAGCTCCCCCTCTTCAAATGACACGAAGGAACAGTAGCCGTCAGTGGAAGACACTGCCAAGAAGGAGCCATCACGAGACCTGTGGAGCAATGTGTATAACAACAAATGCTAGTGAATGACTGCTATTATCAAAATGATTCAATACACTGGATGTCTGCATTTTCTATAACTTGAATAACATTGGTTGGTCAATTGGATTTCATCAGACAAAGACCATTTCTAAATATACAGGAGTGTTTCAGGCTACTCTCTTCTGTACGGTATGCATCTGAGACTCATGAGAAATAGGTTTTGGTGGCATTTATCAATCATTGCAAATTTTCATTTTCAATTTTTCTCTTCAACTTATTTATAAAGCAGCAAAAGGCCAGGATTGGAAATATAAATGAATAAAAAAAACATATAAATCAGAAAATGTAACTACTAAAAACAAATGTATAAAAATATAATACTTGATTATATGTAATAAATAACATGCTATATTATTGATAGGATAATAAATGTAAAGCATTTCTTTAGTTTTAGTTTGTGTTCCAAATATATTTGGCTGTTGCAGGTTACCAGACACAAAAAATGTCATGTAACTACATTGGGATGCATTTTGTGGAAAGAAGAATCTTCCCCCTGCTGTCATAACGTAGAACAAGCACAACTCAAGTCATGTGAAAACAACACAGGCCCAACATATTAACTAGTTTGTACAACATCTATTTACGTTTGTGTCTTACCAGCTCAGATCACTCAGTGTGTGGTAGTGAATGTTGGAAACATATCCGAACGGCATCGTCTGTTGTGTGTCGTAAAAGAAGATCGAGTCTTCTGATGCAACCGCAAACACCAGCCGATATGGCAGATTAAACGTGTTTGACACCGGCTTCAGTGAACCATCTATAGGATAAAGAGAGTAGTGTTGTCAAAATTCTGAAATATCCAACTTCGATATGATACCTTGAAAAATATTTCGATATTGTATCGAAATCTATATTGTATACCATTTGAGATACCAAGGGGGAAAACTGCCATACAGATAATTTGTTATTATCTTAATTTTTTGATAACTTGGATAATTGTTGCAATAGCTAGTTACAATACTCACCAAGAGTAAGTGGCTGTGAGCGCGGAAAGACGCGTTCGGCGCATACGCACCATCTAGTGGATTGTGTTTTCAAAAAGCACGCTTTTAGTGTAAGCCTAAACCCTGCGGGAATGAGTAACTTTATGTGCAGTATAAGCACTATTCAACTGGAGCGAATGAGTGATTGAGTGAGAGGAGGCAGGTGTGTGTATCAACTTGCTGTTGGAAGAAGAGAGAGCTAGAATGCACAGCTGGTATCGGTATATATTATATATATATATATATATATATATATATATATATATATATATATATATATACACACACACTGCAGAAAAGGAATATTGGAACAGTTTCAGATTCGATACATATCCAAATATCGATATTTTTGACAAAACTAGAAGAGAGAAGTGCACCGTCTTTCCGTTGCATGGAACACAAACATAGCTCTGGAAAGAGAATTGTTTGTACCTTCACTTCTCTTTGTCTTCAGCTCAAAGTACACTGGACTGCAGCGCACAGCCAGGGTCGCTTTAGATGGACAGGGCAGATGAGCAATGGGCCTAACACACAAACATACAGTTAAACATTTAAAGTTGACAGTGTCAGCATTCGGGCTGGTTATTAAAAACTGATTCTTATTTAATATACTGGAACCACAAGTTTTTCATGCAATTTTTAAAAAGATTTAGGGTTTACACTTCCTTTCAAAAGTTTAAGGTTGATAAGTTTTTTTTTTTAAGAAATCTCTTATGCTCAAGGCTGCATTTATAATATGGTGAAACATTATTACAATGAATTAATGCATTTTAAAATGCAATTTATTCACAAAAACTATGTTGTTTTGATACAGTTTATGCATACTTGCTAAATATAAATATTAATAATAATTAAAAATTACCCCAAACTTTTTAATGGTAGTGTATATGTGATCAATGCATAGGTTTACGATTGACCATACACATTTAGAACACAAACCTTTTAAAGCTTCTTCTGGAGAACACATATGTGGTGTTTGTGACATTTTCTCCAGCCTCGACACACCCAGCTAAAAATAAATACAAATATTCCATATCCACACAAGGAAAGTACATGTAAATGGACACTGGGCCAAAAATACATACAGTATAATGTGCCAAAATGCATATTAAATAGCTTGTTATAAGAAGTCCCACATACATTACATGCACAGTATATACCATTAGATGATAGTGTTTTAAAGAAAGTGTACCTGGTGCAAGGAGGAATGACCCATCTGGTGTGAAGGTGAGACGTCTGAAGAACGATCTCATGCTGTCATCATGGAACATTCTGTAGTTCTTCACCTGCACAAAAGTTATTACATTTTAAAAACAAATTTAAGAAACTATTTACTAAAACAAACCTCAGTACAAAATTGTCAAACTTTGACAAAAATGTATTTGATATTACATAATAGCGATTTCATAATGTCTATATATTAATTCAAAAGAAAGTGTGAAAAATATAATAATATTAAGGTAATCTTTAAAAATTGAACAAATAATACTTCATCACTTTACAAAAAACATCTTGTGTTGAGCTTGTGTGAAGCATTTGAATTTCACTATGAAAAGGTTGTACAAACCCTGAAATAAATACAAAAACATTTGTTTCTCCTGCTCAGCGCTGTTTGCACCGAATGTTCGTCCGAAAATAGCAACAACAAAAAAAAAGCACTTTCGGTAAGTGAAATTAAGTAAAAAGACAGAATAAATTTTACAGAACAATGACGTTTTTGACACGATCAAATAGCAACCAGCATGAGTAATAGGCGCACACATTTTATAAATGCAGCAAACATGTTGGCAGCATTTTAAAGTGTCCGAAAAAGTGTCCATTTGCAGACACCATTCTGCTTAATTGTCTAAGCACCCTTAAACGTAAGCAAGTGCACCCTCAGTTGACTTGATACTGTAATATATATTGGCGAAACAGATTCGGCAAACGCACCAGTCTATATTTGTGTATGTTCTCTGTAGAACGTCAAATGTATCAATTTACAATATTTTTTTTGCAGCGGCGATCAATGTAGCCAATCACATACATAGTTGTTGATCTCTTGAATGCAATGTCTAATCAGAGGTGTTATTTCAGAGGTGTTACATATAAGTTCAGAACGCCAGAGTTTTTAGTGCCGAGTTATGCAGGCACGCAGAACCTCTCAATAACAAAAAGTATAGACCGGTCCGGTATAAGTAAGAGATTTATTGTGCACTGTTGGGAGTGTGATAGAAATATTTTACGCAATGGGTACTATTTTCAACATTAAATGTACAGAAATGCAGACTAAGGATGCTCAGGTCAAAGGCTAAGGTCTAAGTATTGGTTATACTTAACCAAAAAGTGCTTAACACAGTAGAACTAACAGTCATATGATTAGCTTAGATCATTACAAACCAATCACCAGAACAAATCACAGTGAAGAAGATTTGGGTGACATTGATTTTTACTCAACTGTATGATATAAATGTACACATATCTTTCTATTTAGGAGACTCACTTGGTTGTTGTGGCCAGTGATCTCCCGGCCGTGAATAAAACTTTATTTCTACAAAGAGCAACTTGGAAGTCGTGTCAGGTATATGCTGTGCAGCTGAGAAATAGATTCTATGCTCAAAAGACAACAACAGAACATCTATGTGTAATTGAGGTAGTAATAGAAGTAGGCCTACTAAAGATTCTACACTCAAAAGACAACAACAGAACATCCACGTGTGATTGAGGTAGTAATAGTAATTTCTTGACGGGACACCGTCACCTTACTTCAGGGAAGTATTGTATTGTAAGTATTCAGGTAATTCAGGAAATTACCTTGAGATACTGTAGTTATTATTTTAACAACTGCAAGTTGCATCAAAGATGGGGGCATCAAAGGGGGGCATCAAAGATGGCCAAATAAAAATATTTATATTGTGATTTGTTGGTAAAAAAAAAAAAAAAAAACGTGAAAAAACAAGTTTGGTATTTGGCCTTGGCATTGGCCAACAATTTTCATTTCAGTGCATCCCTATATCCAATATGTTTTATAACAGAATTCTTCAGAAAATTTGAATGGTTCTCACTAGATCTTGCAGTAGCTATTAATTCTGCGGCGAACTCTATTATCGGTCCGAGCTGATAAACAGTAGCACGGTATCAGTTTAATTTGCGGTTTCTCACTGAAACTCGGTACATCAAACCAGCAGGAAAAAGGTTGTAAAATGATACCATTTGGTCATAGTCTGGAGCCCTGAAAGGGCAAGGAAGACACTGTCCACATCAGCCAATCTCTTAATAATTATCAGCTTAATAAAAATAAAGGCTGGCTGAAGATCCTAGTGACACTTACCTCTCCATCTGCAGAAGCGGCTGATGCCATCTTACTCACGCTATAAGCTTTTCTCCTGTTGTGGGCACTGTATACGCGCATTACCCTAAGACACAGAGATTTTACATGCTGTCAGTTTGTAAAACCATGAAAGGTTTTATTTCAAAATGCTCATTACAAGACTCTTGTCTATGATAATCTGTAATGGCTTAAAATTCATTTGAAAGCCCTTAAAATTAACACACTAACCTGTCACAGCTTAATGTGCTGATGTACTGCCCAAGTGGGTCCCATGCTACTCCTTGCACATAACTCTTGTGATCATTAAAAATGCACATCTTCTGACCTGCAAACAAAACAGGCACTGAATTCAATATATTTACCATTATGCATTTAGAGAAACGAACGTAATTTATAACAGAGCCAACAATATACGTTATATACATTGTCAGGTTTATTAGATAGCTAGATTAGGAAGCAAGCTTTATGTAGGAACTTCATAAAGTTCTGTTTTCTAAACAACTATTATCATTTTACAATACTGTCATAATTTAAGTCACATAGCACTTCAGTACTGCTTCAAGTCTCATACCCTTGTTGATGTCCCACATGATGGCAGTGTTGTCCACAGAGCCTGAAACCATCAAATTCCCATCACTGGTCCATGAGATATCATATACATCCTCAATGTGTCCCCTAACAAGCACAAACAACAATATAAGCTTTGACAAACTTCTTCAAAAGTAATTATAACTTAAAATCGTAATGAAATGAAAGTAGCTGCAAATGTTTTCTTCTGTATTGTGATGCATATCTGAGTGAAACAGTTTGGATGGGGAATTGGTTCAATCCATTGATTGTTAATTGATGGAGGCAGAACAGCTTGAGGTCGTTTGTAAAAAAGGGGCAGTGTTTAAGCAGACTAAAAGAAAGCATACATCGCCAGAGAGCAGACAGTTGTTTCCCCAGAAGATCAAGTTAACTTTAACAACAACAACAAAAAAGTAGGACATAAAAAATAGGACATATGGACAGGTAAATTGCTCTCAAGAAGATCAATAACATTTTCATTTTATGCCAAATATAAAGTCAAAGACAGTCAAGGAGGGACATTTTAATTGGGAGAGATTAAAATCAGACCTCAGAGTCTTGACAACACTCCAGCTCTCTTTATTGAGCTGAGCATCTTCATCTTCCTGAAAGGTTGGGGTTTGTTCAGGCTCCTTATTGTCATTCAGTTTCCAAAGCAAGATAGCAGCATCTTGAGAAAGCAGATATTTTTATTAAGACATTTATAAGTGACTTCAGAACTTACCCATCTGACTTTAAACTTACCATCCCCTCCAGATGCCAAGACCTCAGCGGTGGGTGAGAAACGCACTACGTTAACTGCTTTAGTGTGTCGTGCCAAGTTAGACAAAAACTCAACGACCGCCTTCCCATCAGGCCCTTTATCCACACGCCACATCTGAAAGAGAGCAGCTCTCATCTTACAGTCTGTAATATGTCACCACCACCAGTGTTAACTTTAGACATGTGATGTATTGACTCGAGGTAGAGGATCTCTCTCACCCTAACTGTGGTGTCCACCCCAGCTGTAGCCAGCCGCTGTGTCCTTCCCTCACCGCCCTGCTGGAAATCCAGACTGTACACTGGCTCCTTATTATGCCAGGCAATCTCACAGGTTACCACCTTCATTCTGACTCCTGATGGACGTGCATACAAAGAGACAAAGATATTATGATCGTGATAAAGGCAGGAGGAATATGAGGGAAGTGACTGAATGTAAAAGATGATGGCATGTAAATGTAAAAGATGAAAACACGTATACTGAAAAGCAAAATAGAAATGTATTTAACAACGTCACAACAGCAATACACTGACTGTCATATTACTATATAACCAGTAGAGTTGATGCAATGCTACATTTCTATAAAGTAAACAACACTAGACATAAACGTCCATAAATCATGAATATGTGAGAACCATTAATAAACGTAATAGCAAACCGTGAAACACAGTAATATTTGTGTGTAACGTTAACAAAGTACTATTAACTTGCATAATGAACTATTACAGCCGCAGCGTAATCTGGACCAACTCAACCAACACAACAGTTCTTGAAGAACATTACCGGTAACAGCACGTACTATCAATTAATAATAAATGATACAAGGCATATTATATATAGAAAACATTCATCCAGTTACCTTGACAATTGAAGTTACAATAGTCGTAATAATTGTTCAACACAGTTGCTTCGTGTCACTCCCGCTTTCACCCAAACATACGCCTTTCCCGCGCACCGTTGTAAGAAAGAGAACTTCCGGTTTCAAGGGTTGCCTGATCCCCCACAAAAAATCCGACGTCGGGCTGTGACATTTTCCACTATCACATGTGTACGAGGAGTTTCATGAGTTTTTAAATAGTGTACTAAAATTATATTTTATAAAAACGACGTGTAAAATACTGTATGCACTGCAACAATAAAAACGAACATCCATCGGTTGTAATTTTTGTAAACAGTATGTGGCGACTTAAAACGTTTCTGTATCTATTTGGAAAAGAGTTACAAATAGGAAACAGCGTTATAGTTTAGAAAAAAGTTACCTTTTAAGTTAATTTAGAATTATAACAAGTAATATCTCAGATAAACAAGAAAGACAGAAATAACAATATTTAATTAAACAAATAAAACATTTATTTTTCAAAAACAGCACTATGTACAATGTTATACACAGAATTGCTTGTACACAATTTAAGTAGAAATTACTAAAGCTGTTATCCACTCACAATTGTGTATTGTGTATCAGGAATATTGTGTATCACACAAATACACACAATTGCATATCGGAAACATTACAGAATAAGTAACTTTAAATGCCATAACATTTGTAAGCTTAAGTCTTTGTGGCAAAAAGGTCAAACATTATTCTGGACAAATTAATATTTAAAAAAGAATGTAAAACTTGCACAAAGAACTGCAAGTGGTAATCAGGAAGAACATGTAAATAAATAAATCTTAACATTTTAGCATTAAGTTTAATATTTTCAGAGTGCAATAGAATTTGAACAATTTGCCTCTTTACACAAAACATTAACCTAGGCTGAACATTTTGGCAACTGGCTTTACGTAAAAGTGGTCTCAAGAGGGGGGAATCTCCTGTATGACCTGATTTAAAATCTCATCTATGACCTCACAGTCATAGTTCACTTGGTCAAGATCAAGTGCAGGAACAAAAGTGACCAATAAACGGGCGACACTGCACCTCAGCTCCCTCAACCTAAGGACAGAACAGAGAGAGCAGATTTATATATGCATTCAAATGTGACACCTGATGAGTATGTACAAAAATGCCACCTTAATACTGAAAATCTTTAAAATAAGTCAACAAGGCTCTTACTTGGCTAGTGTCACTGCATTCGTTCCCTCCACAGGTCTTTCATTGCTTTTTTCGTCCTTTGTGATCCCATTCACAAGGTTTGCAGCTGTGCTTGTGCTGCATGTTTGATTTGAACTGGTGGTACTGTTCTCCAGAGTCTCGTTCTCTACCTTTGCATTATTCTCCTCCTCTCTGCATTTCCTCAGCTCTTCTACTTTCTTCAGTAACTGAGTTTTCTCCTGCTCCAAGCCGTCCAACTTTACGTATAAAATTGAGTTTGTGGGTAATGAAGAATGGAAAAAGGGAAAAAAGAAAACAGTTTAAGCCTGACTAATCAAATAATGGAAAAGACCAGCTCTTGTAGACTAGGATGCTGGTATGTCCCCATCATGCCTCTTAGCTAGTCTTCCATGGCTTCCATGGTCAGCCAGCTTCACCAGTATAAATTACCTTCACAGGCAAGATTTACCGGTTAAAAGGTTAGTTCACATAAAAATGAAACTTCTGTCATCATGTACTCACCCTCATGTCTTTCCAACCTTGTAAGACTTTTATTCATCTTCGAAACAGAAATGAAGACATTTTAAAACCAGAGATATCTGTCCTTCCATTGAAAGTCCATGCAAGTAAAACTTTCATGCTTCAAAAAGTTCAGAAAGAGATTGTAGAATCTTCTTGTTTAATATGATGAACAGATTTAATTTCGGCTTTTTTATTGACATTTAAACTCTGATCAATGCATATACATACAGCAAATCAAATATAGTAAACAGAAGCTCATAAGCGGTTTCTTAATGTGTGAGAACCAATAAGGCTTGGTATTGCGTATTACGCAAGAATGGTTGAGCTTCCATTGACCATATTTGATGAACTAGTGTTGAAAGTTTTGGCGGAATTTACTTTCAGTGGAGAAACAGAAATCTTTCAGGTTTCAAGATGAACGAAAGTCATCAACAACGTGAGGGTGAGTAAATATGACAAGAGTTTTCATTTCTGGGTGAACTAACCCTTTAACAACATTAAAGCATTACTAAGCAGTCTGGAAATGTATGCTGGTCTTTTCAGCAGGGACTAATTCCTTATTACTTACAAACACTTTGAGAGTCAAAAATATCAGATGCTCACCTTACTTCTCAGTTCACTGCATTCTGTGTTGCGCTTGTCCAGCTCTCTTAGAACACTGTCTACTTGAAGAGCCATTTCATCGTCTACATTTTCGAAATCATGTGTTGTTGATGAGTGTCCTTCCTCCTCAGCTTTCAACTGGCCACGACGCACCTCATCCTCCGCCTCTTTCTCAGCTTTGATTTGCAACAACAGCTCCTCTTTCTTTTTGATCTCATCCCTCTCTTCTGTAAGCTCTTTGATGCGCTGGATGGCCTGTAAGTAGAGAGTCTTATAGTGCTGTTCCTCTGATGGATCTGTCTGGATGCTCTGATGGCTGTATTCCTTGTTCACAGTGAGTTTCAGGAGTTTGATATCTTTCTCCCGAACCTGCTCTCTTAATTCATCTCTTTCCCGGGCTGTGGCCTCCAGGAGATTTAGCAGGTTATCCTGTTGCTTCTGTGCTTCATGGGTTGGCATAAGGTCTATTTCTATGTTAGAGAAAAGTGAGGTTTTAGAAGTTGTTGATGTCGTAGCTTCATGGTTTTCTACATTTGACTTGGGATGTTCAAAACTGAGTCTATTCTCCTTAAATGTGCCCTCTAGATTTGGTCTGACTTCTGCACTACTACATCTCTCAACCTCCATGGCATCTTGGATTATTTCTGCAGTGTTACTAATCTTGCATTCCACATCAGTAGCACTCTGCTCTCTTCCTTTAGCATCATTCACAATCTCCTCCCTCTTGATCTGCTGGTCTTCCTCCACCTTTACCATGAAACGTTCGGTTTGGGTTGTTATGTTGGTTTGGTCATTTGAAGTTGATGTCTTCATTGTTATTGATCACTGCATCCTACTGCATCCTCGCTGGCACTTTCTTCTGTCTTTACCTTAGAGAGGTCAAAGGTCAAAGGTTTAGGTCTTGGTGTGCTTTTGGTCTCATCAATAGCAATATCATCGTCACCACCACTGCTTGTTTCATCGTCATCATTTTCCTCAACTTTTTTGTCATTATCTGTGATCCCCAAAGGTGAGGATATGAAATCAGGTGTAGCTGTGGATGTTGATGGACTATCTGGTGTGTTGCTACAGTAATCTTGCAATGTTCTTGCTCTTTTTGCAGCTTGGCTCTGGGTCAGTCCTAGACTTCTTTTAATCCTTTAGAAGACAGGTTTAAAATCATGTTGTGTGGAAAAAGAGAATTAAGAGAAGATTATCGCAAATACAACAATTAAAAAAAGAGAAAGGAAGAAAGAGAATGATGTACCTTTTAGGAGTGGAGAGGGACATGACATTTGAAATCACTGGCATGTTGTCCGGGGCTATATAAATAATATTATTAATATAAATAATTATAATTTTGTAGCAAAAACAAATATGCACAAAACTTGGCCTCACCAGATTGTGAGAGGGGTGTTGAAGTTAAAGGGCTCTGTGCTGTCAAAGACACCGAAGGTGATCTGGGTGAGGAAGGGGCCTATGGAAACAAAAAGAGAGAGAGCGAGACTTAAATATGTTCTTATAATTGATAATTGCTTAACTAAGCTTGGGTAAAAAAAGATTACATTTTGCCGGAGTTGACGAATATAGTCCTCCTCACGTTTCCTTTTCAGATCCTTATTCTTTTGAATAAGGGCATCTTTTCTCAACCTGGCTTCTTCCTCCTAATCCAAAGAAATTGCCAAATAAATTACAAAAAAGTGGAAAGAAAACACAAAACACAAACTCACCAGACATTGTTTGACATTACCTGAATTTTTTTCTGTTCCTGCTCTTTTTTGAGGTTTCTCTCACTGTGTCAACATAACAGAAAATTAGTGTCAGATTATGGTATTTCAGATCAATTTCTTAAAAAAAAAAATCACTGGCTTTATTATATCTTTCATAAATCAATGGGTCTATTTATTCATATTTAGATAACATAACAAATTAATAGTTGTAAGAAATGTAACAAATTATTCACTCACTGCTGTTTGTATATTTTAAGGCAGTCTGAACTTTCATCTTCAGAATCTTCAGCTTCTTCTGGTTCTTCACATCGCCTGAATATAGAAAGAACAACTGTTTGAGCTAAGACACGTTTAGAGATACTCAGATGCAATTACATTCGTTGATAAATATTACTAATCTACTCTACTCTCTAAGTTTCTACAAATGATACAATGCTATAATGCTATAATATATCTGTTCAGGGATGCAAACCCAGGTTTACAGGGGTAAAAGAAAAACAACAACAGGCTGTTTTGTTGGAAAAGGATAATTCTAAAAAATAAATTTAAACATAATGAGACTTAGGTTGTTGAACACATTTTATTAATTTCCCACAGTCACCGGACTCCTTCTTGCCTTGTTCTCCGGTGATGCAAAATAGCAATTGCCAAAAGTAATTTCATGCGAAAACCAGTTTGATTTCACCCGCTCCTTCTCTCCATGGTACACGCAAAACAACCTGAAAATGTATGCATTCCCTTCCTTCAAACACTCCATCAGAGCTCTCAAGTGTGTAGGAGCCATAACGAAACCCTACCATTTCTGAATTTAATATACAGCCTTGATAATTGTATTATGATCATTACTACCTAAACGACATTTCTGATTGGCTAACACACGCAGGCTGCTGTCAGATTGTTGTTTTTCTTTTACAGAGCCTTGGGATGTCACAGCGATAGGTGATCTCTCAGGAAACCCATTTCAATGATATCTCTTCCAAGAGTGGATATAATTGCTGTAGGTTAAAAGTCACTACCATTCAAATGTGTAGAATGACTAATTTTTATAAAAGATATTACTGCTTCTCTTCAACAATGTAGCTTTTAATTGATAAAAAAAACTGTAATTCACATAACTGTCAAAAAACATTTTTGCAGTCATACCTCCAATCTATTAATAAAACACTATTACATATTCCTAATCCTTTTGTTGTGTAATAAATGTGGGAATCACAATACTTCTTCTCGGTTTTTTAAATATAGAGTATTTCTTTGCAAGTCATTTTACACTTCTGAGTCAAATTTAGGTTTGGCAGAATAATAATATTTGCCAACTATGCCAAAACATTTATGTGCATTACAAATGCTTTATAAGTCTTGGTTGTGGCAAAAAAGTACTTAGAGTTACCATAGTTATAGATGACAGCATAACATCGTGTTTAGTGTAAACAAATTACGAATGACTGTACAATCGTTTGTCGCACTGTCGTTCTTTTATTCGTCATTCATCATTTTCAGTAAAGTATCATATCATATGATATGTATCAGACAAAGCAATAGTGACATGGTAAATACACTGTTTACTCACAATTGTGTGCTTGTGACATTACTGTCGGATCCAAAGTAGTTGGCACTGCATCATCTTTTAATTTTAGTCTCTCTGAAAAGCCTGCGTCAAACTGTGTCTTGTTTAAAAATGAATCCGCAGTAAAATGAAGCAAACAAACGAACAGGCGTCTTACTGATGCGATCTGGTACTTCATCCACGCTTTCTTAATTTTAGGATCACAAGGAAGGCAATGCAAAGACTGTGTTTTTCCACAACTTGACACTGCAAAACATCATGTAATCCCCAGGGGCATATCGTTTTGTTGCGTCTGTCTCGCATATACTAATAGATGACATGCGCAAATCGGTGGGCGGGGCTAAAGAGGCAATGATCTTCTTCTGAAGAGGAGGCATTTTTGATGTAATAATGTGACAAAATCTGAAACTAGTCGTTTTGAAAAATGGACTAATACTTTTTTTCTATAATAATAATGGATAATCCAAATGGAAAGGCACACAAAATATAATAAATTGTAATATGACTCTTCAAGGAATTTTTTGTTTGAGTAGTGATGGAGGTTTTATTAAACATTAAAAGCTAAATAATAAAAAGTCAGATTAAACAAACAGGGTTTCCACTGATCAAAGTTTAAAAAGAAAATTTAAGGTAATAAAGTCTTATTTTACTTATGAGAGGTCAAATTTTATATGACACTGACTTAGACATATTTAAATCCTTTACCAAATTAAAACGATCTAATTAGAGTAACATTATTTTTTCTTTGTGGATTTGCTTGTTTACGTGACAATTCACGGCATTTACGACAACATATTACGTACAGTCTCCTGCACGAGAAAGGAAGAGAGAAGAAGATGGGTAAATGTCAGTTCAATTGTAAGTTCATTCTTTGTGAGTAGGGGTGTGCGATATGTATCGTCTATGATGATATCGTAACTATTGTTTTAACAATGTGCGAGCTGACATTAAGTTTGTCACTCACGCTTTTACTACATGATGTATGCAGTTATATGCCCCCAAAATTCAAAATACGTGGGCATTTTTCCCCCGATGAGTTTTTGTCATATTTATATGTAGTTATATTACAATATCACATGAGCAAGAGTGCCGTTTTCCCCATATATCTGCATGATTGCAAATGAGATACTTAATTTATATAACAGTTAAATGAACAATAACTTTAGACACAATGTTGTAAATATTGTTTGTTTTTCCTTTATTTTGCCTTTATTCCGTGTTTTGAACGAATCAGTTCAATTAAAGATTTAATGACCCTTTTAATAAAGACTCGTTCCTGAATGAATCAACTATTTGAATAAATCGGTTTCATTTTAAAAATACCTTTAAATATTGAATTAAAAAACAATCTTATAGCATTTATGCAATTGTAAATGCAGTGTAAATATTAATGCCACTTCTGGTCACCACTGCAGTGCATAGATGGATTTTGTTGATAATTATTTATTTTGATTGGTAACAGCCTACACTGTCTGTGTTATCTAATCGAATTTAATTTGAATGTTAGAATTTGACATAAAAGGTGATGATACATCTAATAAGTTTAGGGGAAAAAATTATATAGGGAAAAATGCCCCTGGAAATCAATTTAAGGTGGCAAATATTGCCCCCTAGTAACATATGTTACATTTCTGTCACTGTTGTGATCTGACCACCACATAGAATATGAATAATATAAATGTCCATCAACAGTCCACAACAGACTTAAACCATCCATGGTACCAACACTAAATCACACTCAGCAAAATATCATCTAATTATTATCAACAAAACTTTGAAAATATCGAAATATATATATATATATTTTGTCAATATTGCACACCCCTAATGTACAGTATTTCTTCAGGTCTAAAAAGGGTCTTAAAAAGTCTTAAATTTGACTTTAAAGATATGCAGCAACCCTAAACAAACCTGAACTGGGGGTCTGGATTCAATCGACAGAACCATTTTTCAGGCAGCTTATTCATGTCGATGCCATCGGGAAGTTTCCTCCACTTCAGGCAATCATCGCACTGAGCCCAGTTCTGATCAGGACGTTTCCTTTCATGTTAAACAAGGAAAAAAGTTTAGGAATAAAGTGGCCAAAAGAAACAAAATGTTTTGTAGTGTGTCAGTGTATACTAACGGGATATCCTCCATAAGGACTGTGCTGCTCAATCCCTCTCTTATGGCGGATTGCTTTCCAGTACTCTTCCAGTTTCACACCCAACATGTTCATTGTTCTCCTGCGTGGACAAACAATAAACAGCTTAGACTGCTAAATTATTGATTTCCTGTTGTAGAAAACAAAATTTGCTAGCAAAAACTTGTAAAATGAGTTAACTTAAATGGAAAAGAGCTTATTTAGTTATAAAACAGTCCAAATATGAGAACAAATCTTTACAAGGTTTCGAACAATTCTTGCAATTACCTGAATTGTTTGTAACCCTGCCTGCCTCATCACAAATCAAACGCTGAATAGCAAATGAGCTCACAAAATAAGATATTCATAATTAGTCAATATTTAACATAAAAGTTAATATTTTAAATGCAAATACTTGTGCAGTGAACATTGGCATATATTTAATGTATTTGACCATATACAGAATGTAGTAAAAAGGAGAGACAGTATCTATATTCAACAGAATTCTAGTCACATATCACACTCGCCTGTACTCATCTGTGTAGTCAAAGTCCTGCTTGTTGTGTGTTGGCTTGAGGAAGTTGCACTCAATCACTGCAATGACTCCCACTCCTTTTCCATTTGGCTATTGCAAAACCAAGATTGAAAATGCAATTGGATACTCAAAGTAGTAATAAACTACAAAAAATTATTTTGTCACTCTAAAAAAGGTGGTGTTTAGGTGAGAAAAAAACGTATATAATTCATATTTAAATATTTACCCTGTTTTGGCATCCAACACGTTCATAGGATTTGATGAGCCGGTTTTTATGGTACATCATGACTCCGTAATGTTCTTTGCTCTTGGTGTTGTATCCAAATATGATGGGGATGCTTTCTTTCTGAGAAGAAAAGACTTAAGGAAAGGTCCGTATGTGTCTGTATTCATAGCCAATTTAGTACTGTATTCTGGTCAGAAGTTACTATAATGATCTGATTGTGTAATGAGTATTTTTTTTAATATATATATATATATATTTTTTGTACCATAAATTCATTAAAAGGTTTATGTCAAGTTGCTTTTATGTTTAATAAAACCTAAAATTTCTGTCTCTTATTAAAAAGGTAGCATCTTGGGGAACTAATTTCCCAATAGTTATCAGGATTTCTTTGGGAAACAGGGAATCACAGCTTGCTCCTTTTGATTGTATGGATACATTTAGAAAGGTGGGTTTGTATTTATCCTTGACAATGTGCGCCAGGCTTTTAGAGATCAGCTGGGTTCTCACTTTCTGTCCACGAATGATAATCTGCATTCTGGGCTTCAGGTACAGGATGCTACAGTACGCCTAGAAAAAGAAAAGAGACATACAGACACAGATTACTGTTGTGTTCAAACCAGTGGCGGCTCCTGACTGTAAATATAGGTAGGGCAGATTCTGGGTCTTTGCACTAGGTTATGATAAACATTTTGTAAGAGGTCTAGTGTCCTTGTCTTATTCAGTGTGAGGGTTTAGCTCTAATGTTGACTGACAGGCTTTAAGTACACACGACACGCATAGAATGCCATTTTAGAATTGCCTTAACCCTTTATGACCTGCCATAGAACAATTCCACCAGAGCATATCTTTGTATTTTTACATGCTGTGCTGTCATTCTTTTGAGCATTTTCATATGCCATACATCAAAATAATCCTTACACTCCCAATTTGAAGGCTATGTTTGTAATAAATCAATAGTAACTATATAAATATCTCAAAAGTGCAATAAACAAAAAGAAAAAAAAATTATTACTTTTTTTTCATATTTTATTTAATACAAAAAATGGATAAATGTCAACCTCAAACTTGTCAATGAGAAAAACGTGCATAAAACAATTTAAAACTATACAGAATTTATTTGAACTGTTTACATAAATTAGTTTTTAAGATACACTCATTTTAACACTCATTAAAAAAAAAGGCGTGTACTTTCGTTTAGACCTAACGCTGTGTGCGCTCGCACGCGTGTGTGTGTGTGTGTGTGTGTGAATGTCCTTGTATTTGTGAATGTCTAAAGGAGAAAGAAATGATAAAATAAAGCAATGGTAAAAGACAATAACGATATAAGGAACATATAGCAAATGGGAGTCAAACGGGAGTCAAACACATGGTCAAATGACGCAGCGTGTGACGTCACAACATGCGACACACCCGGGGGTCATAGTGTACAGAACGTGATACGTCAATGAGCCATCGGAAGACGTAACTATCAATCGCAGATCTACAGAACATGTGTGCAAAGACGTGAAATGCATTTTTCTGTTTTTGTTTTTTTGTAAACGCATATTACGCAGTTTGTACAGACTGATTAGAGGGTGAAAACAACGCAACATAGGCATGTTGGAGGCTTGATCTGAACATGTAACATCTCTGGTTTTGTATGCAAAAAGAATGATTGAGCTAGCCATTTGGTTTCAGTTTCTATAGGCTTTTAAACAGACACAGGGAAACGGGAGCGCCGGCGCTCCCCTAGAGGTCCCTGAGGTTTGACAGAGGGGGAACAAAATGCTGATTTTGCCATTCATTTATTTTTAACCCAGCTTAAAATAACATTAAAATTGAGCACCTATTTCTAAAAGGCAAAATGCAGCTTCTAGTGTAAAAACAGGAAAACGGTAGTGCACCTCTTCTTTTGCGGTCAAATATGACTGCATCCACACAATACACATATGATAGGTTGCATGCAGAGTATTTAAAACTTTACAAACTATAATCACTGGCTTCTGGCAAGAGCCATATGCACGTTCACGAGAATCACATGGATTTTGCGAGAGGCGTCTATTCTCACGTAAGCTTACGCTACACCTGCTACGTCACACATCCTACATCATTCTTCGTGTCAGAGGTCACATTTCTGCTGGAACTTCACTCTCAAGAATACATGTACGGCGGCTGCCGGACGCCAGTGATTACAGTTTTAAATATGGATATTTTTCTTACAAAACCCCATCGCTCCGATTCGGACAGCATTTATTAACCATATTAAAGCAACACTATGGAACTTTTCCTCTTCGGTCACCCTACTGGTTGGAAACGAAATTGTCCATTACCGCTGTCGTAAATAATTTAGCCTACCGTCGCACGCATGCTCGCTGTTTATCCAGCACCGGCTTTAGAATGAACGATGTCCACAGACAAGATAGAGTATGTTACATGATTTCATGAAGGATGATGTATTGCGACATCAGAGGTTACATAGTGCCGGTAAAAGCGATACAGACCCCGTCAGGCTATGGCAGAAGTGCCTTTCACCCTGTTACGACTTGATGAACCACTGATAAGATTTTGGAAACATTATTTTAAGGTAAAAAATGTTACATACTGTTGCTTTAATCGTATGGATTACTTGGAATGAATGGATGCGCTTTTTGGAGCTTCAAAAACTCGGGCACTATTCAATGCCATTACAAAGCTGGGATGAGCCATGAGAACTCGGGTTGTGTTTGGCTGAAAGAAGAAAGTCATATATGTTAACATGTTATTCCCCCTCTACACTATGCACTTCACATTGTTTACAAAGGCCGCCATTTCAGATGCAGAGATATTTATGACTGAATCATTGGGATCAGTGATTAATGACACTGCCTGTACCCGTACTGTGTGTGGGGGAAAATGGCTGGAAAGCTACATTGATGGCCTCACCCAAGATCAATCAAACCGGTTGATGCAAACAGAAACTCCCAGTTGCAGACCATTTTGGTTCAAAGTTTTTTGGTATATTCCACAAGAAATGTGAAACTACCGGCTAAAATAGGACTGACAAAATGCCAAATTGAAACTCAAGTTGTCAAGGTTGACATTCCACTCCTGCTAAGTAAAACATCCCTGAAGAAGGCAGGGACTATTTTGTACATGGAAAAGAAAAGTGCAGTGATGTTCAAACAATCCATTCCTCTTGAATTTATTCATTAATTTCATCATTAATTTTCACACTTTGATAAGTGTCCATGGCGCCCCCCAGATGCTGTACAGTGACAATGGGGGAGAATTCAACAAGGAAGAGATCAGAGACATGGCTAAAAACTTTAACATTGAGACAACAACAACAGCAGGATACAGTCCCTGGAGCAAGAGAGACATAATCAAATGCTCAGTGAGATAATCCAGAAGGTCAAACGAGAAAATGGATGTGACTGGCACACTGCCCTTGACTAGGCCCCCTGGGCTAAGAACAGTATTTTGAATGTTCATGGCTACAGTCCGTATCAAATAGTGTTTGGACAGAATCCTAACCTTCCTTCTGTATAAGTTGATAAACTACCTGCTCTAGAAGGTACCACTGTGAGTGCTAGAGTAGGAGAACACATTTCTGCTTTACAGTAAATGCTTTTAGGAAAGCATTCACAGAAGCAGAGTCTTATAAGCGGATAAGAAGGGCACTACGTACAGTATGCAGCTCAGGCCCACGGATGACATGTATGTGACAGGAGCCAAGGTATATTACAAAAGAGCAGTCTGTCCTGAGTGGAAGGGACAAGGGGTAGTTATTGGTCAGGATAGAGCTGTTGTATTTGTAAGACATGGAAGGACTTTTGTTATGAGTACCTCATATACACCTAGATGGATTGATGGAAGTTTCATTTTTGGGTGAACTATTCCTTTAATATTTAAAAGTATCACTTAATTTTTACCATCATTTCATATTTCTCTATTGAACATTTTTTTAAAACATTAGCTCATGACATTATATATGTCCTTGTAATTGCATTTGTGCCACCCTCTGAGCAGCATTAAACAGTGTGTAAATACATCTAGATGCAGCTTGTGCTACTGCAGTGCAAAGATGGCTTTTTGTTAATACTGATATCTTTTCACTTTTACAATTCATTATTCATTCCGTTTTGCATTAATACTTTGGTGGAGAACTGCTCTACCTTACAGACAGGCCGCAGCTGGTTCAAACTGTAATGCATAATGAAGTGATGTCTCTCATCACAGACACACTGATAATACAGCATGTAGACTGTAATCTGTTAGAACTACTCAACATACAGTAGGAGGGTGAAGTACTCACCCGCAGGGAGAAGTCACTCTCTGGGCTTGACTGTAATACGCGGCAGGGTTGCTTGTATTTCTCCTTTTCACTCTCATATACTTCAGATGGAATCAGGATGTTATAGCGGTCTGTTTCAAAGTCAAACTCAGATTTGTCTGTGGATGTTCTGTCGCAGAAAAAAAAAATTCTATAAACAATTTCAACTATGCATTCCTGTGCTTCAAGAGTATGGTGCTAGCAACACCAAGCTGAATCAAATGTTGAGAAAAACTGCTCTAAACTACATTATTAGCATCTTTTCATTATTTCTAACATTTCTTATTCTCTGCCTCATTTTCTACCAGCATGCTCACTTGCGGAGATTCCAGATGATGATTCGTGTTCCTGTGGAGTCGGTGCCATAGTGTGAATTGATGGCATTGAGTTCACAGAGCAGTTCTTCCTCTGTCTGGAACAGAGAGAAGCGCAGGATATCTTGGAGACTTGCTGTGTGTTGTGACTCAGGTCGGAGTGAGAGGAAAGGTCAAGGATAAAGATGTCATATAGATAATATATGGTTTAACTCTTACTTAAAAAACAACTTTTACAACAAATTGTGAAACTGATCAAATACAAAAGAACATTAGGCACTGAATTCCTACAATGTCTAAAATCATCTCTCTAATTTCTTCTTTTTATATAATGCTAAATATTAAATTATATCCTTTGTAGCCCATCTATTTAAGCCTCCTGTCTTTATTTGGATGGTAAGGATATATGACTGTCCAATGCGTTTGAAGGAGACAATGGGTACAATGACATTGTCTGCATGTATCTCCTGAAGGTATGTCTGGGACAGCAGGCCCACACACATGGACTCTCCGTTCTTGGAAAACACAATGGCGTCCTTTCCCAAGCGCATGGAACCAGACTTAAATCCATTGCCGTAGAGGCCCACAGGGACATGGCCATTTATAGTCTCCTTGTCACTGAAGCCAAAACTGAGAGGGAGAGCAACACAATACATTAGGCTATATATTAAAATTTGTATACATTACTGTTTAACCGTGGGTCGGGTCAGTAAGATTTGTGTTATGAAATTAATACTTTTATTCAGCAATGCTGCTTTAAATTCACCAAACGTGACAGTAAAGATTATAATATTTAAAAAAAAATCTAATTGAAATAAATTATGTTTCTTTGAACTTTCTATCAATTAAAGAATCATGAAAAAATGTATCAGTTTCCACAAAATGTTTCACAAAATGGATCAAATCAGCATATTAGAATGATTTCTGAAGGATCATGCGACACTGCAGACTACTGATGACATTTCAGGATCATGTGACACAGCAGACTACTGATGACATTTCAGGATCATGTGACACTGCAGACTACTGATGACATTTCAGGATCATGTGACACTGCAGACTACTGATGACATTTACACAGTAGTGTAAATACATTTACAAAAGACATTTATGTTTTAAAAAAGTTTTGCAGTTTCTGTTTCCACACTTCATGAACAACAATTTTCAACTCTAATAAGACAAGTTGGTAACACTTTATTTTACAGTATCCTTGTTACATATGTTACATGTACTTACCATAGTAATGTCAGTAAATTATGTATAATTACATGCAAAACCTCAACCAAATCCTAATCCTGTAAAACTGTAACAATGCCGCCTTAAAAATAAAGGGTAACCGAAAAGTTTTTTGAGTACCAAATCAGCACATTAAATCCTGTGACACTGTAAGAATCACTGTTAGGATCATGAAACCCAAATGTGTGCTAGTCAGCATACTGGTTTGTGTTCTCACCCACCTGAGCATTTTGTGCATCTTATCGTAATCCATTCCTGCTCCATTATCCATGAAAATTAGACATTCGTGATCTCTGATTGCTGCTTTATCAATCCAAAACTGTTTGGCACTCACATCTGGATCGTAAGCATTGTCTAAAGTAGAAAATATAAATGTAAAATATGATCAAATTATTACACATATTTATCCTAGTGTCTTAGTAGCTCTCTACTGAGGTAGCCCTGAAAACTATTCTTACAAAGTCTTTTAATTCTGTACTTGACCCAGGCAGGAATTAAACACAATAAATGACTTCATGGCGCGCTGTTAATGAGCAATACATGGGATGCAGTAAAACCATTTATTTAATTAAGTATGTACAGTACTAAATAGTATCATGCACTGGTAATATAGCCAGGAGTGTCTTTAAGGTGTGAAACTAGGTTACAAATCCATAGTAATCTAAGACTTGAGGGAACACACCCATTGTTTCAACTGCTAGGCTAATACATATTCTCACAATGAGCGATATCAGAAGTGTCCGCTCACCTATCAGCTCTGCAAAGGCACTGAAGGGCCAGGTGTGGCTGGTGGAGTTGGTGTGAAGGAACTTTGGATTAAGCTATAAAAGAGTCAAATACAAAAGAAACTTTATAAGTAACACCCTAAAACACAATTTATGTATGTATGGATTACTTAATAAAGCTGTATTCTAGGATTGTGGATCTCTGGTCACAGGAACTGAATTACAGAAACTTCTTATCTTAATATACTTAAGATTTTAAAAAATAAAATAATCTACCGTTACTGAACAGACAGGATAGGGTTCTGTGTTAGGATGTTTCTGTAATTTGCAGTGACTTGCAAATAGATTTTTCTCCATATTATCTGTTTGCAGTTATTATACATTTTACAATGTATTTATTTAATCAATAACTTATTTTCTGAACCATTTTATAATTAAAATATCATTTGGATGAGGCTTATTTGAAGTTGTTTTTAGAATAAACATAAATAGACAGCAGCACTTGGTAGTAAAATAAATTTATTTTTTCTATAGCTTATATTTGTATTAATATTAGTCTGTATTTCTAACGTTACTTATTATTAGGGGCCAACAAGCACTGAAGGTGTGTGCAGCTATTATTTGTATCCATTCTTCTTAATCGTCTTCCACTCTTGTGTTTTTTTTTTTTTAATTATATTTCATCTCTTTATTAGATGAGACAGGAAGCAACAGTGAGGAGAGAGGGGAACAGGACAGGCAAAGGACTCGAACTAGGGTCGCCTGAAGCAGCTATTACTCCAACACCACTCCTGTGTTTATGGTGCTTGAGGGAAACTTAGTTATAAAATTTGGCACACATATAGGGGACAGTCTCAACATTAACCACAGCGGATTTTGAGTATCTGTCTCAAACTCTAGCCTATAGCGCAACCAAAAGCTCAAAAGTTTCACTAATATCTATGCTAATAACTTTTGAACTTAAGTTATGAGGTAGAAATAACAGTTGGTCTGAGGATAATGTACCGGATTATCAAAAGAAAAAGTTTTAGTGTATCATTAAATCTTTTGTCCAATTGGAGCCACTGTTTCTCATATTTGAGGGTCAGCTTCTGCCAGTAGCCTAAACGTTAATCACACTGAGGGGACTGATCCACAGTGTGGTGGACTAACGTTACCAGGGTAAAAAGTGTAAAAACAAGCGCAAGCAACGCGTTTTTTAAGGTAACGTTAGAACGAATAAACAGGTAACTTAGATTCAGTCTCGATTAGGCAAATCCCGTTGACAGATAAACGAAACTGAAAGTACAATTTGATTTTGGAGCTTTTCTGATAGGACGACGAACACATACGTCACAGCTAAACAAATGCATGAACATAACATTAAACGCTCACAGAATTTTCCACACACACTTTGTTGTTCATTGTTAAGAGCAAACATATATAATTTAAGATGATATTATAAACCGTCAACCTGGCAATGCTACCAGTGCGAGAAATTACGTTATTACGTAACTTATACACTTTGAAATAGGTCTATTAACATGGTGTCTATTACCATGTGTTAATAACACACGTCAGGCTGTAATAATAAATGTATTAAACATTCATACCGCACTAAGCGGGATCCCTCTCTCCGTTTGCACCGCCATCATTGATATGTACAAACCCGCGACTATACAAACCTTCAAGAGAGGTGTGAGTCCGACATCCGGGCGTACTGACCGAAGGATTTTCAAAATAAAAGCCCAAACAAGGGGACGCAAATTAAATTAGTTTTAATTATATGATTTATTTTATTTTATTATTTTTGTATTTATTTGATGTATTATTTATTTGACGTTAATATGTCAAGTATTAATATAAATAAGTTATTAGACCGGTTTTTTTGTCATATGACAAGACCGCATTATTTTACTGACCTTAGCCATTGATTGGATTATTTTTAGATTCTATTTGCGCCGCACATATTGCTGAGGTCAAATAGTAAAAATAGTAAGTAACTCTTTATGTGTATTATTAAAAATATAGGATTTTTTAAAAATGACCTTGAAAATATATAAATACTTGTTCAGAAAGTATTGTAGGCTTTTTACTTAATTATGTTTTTTTAATAGAAGAGAAGAGAAGAGAAGAGAAGAGAAGAGAAGAGAAGAGAAGAGAAGAGAAGAGAAGAGAAGAGAAGAGAAGAGAAGAGAAGAATGCACCGAACATTTTACTTTTGTTTTGTTCAATCATTCCTTTTGCTCAA
Organism: Chrosomus eos; assembly: GCA_036326025.1. Classification (NCBI taxonomy): domain Eukaryota; kingdom Metazoa; phylum Chordata; class Actinopteri; order Cypriniformes; family Leuciscidae; genus Chrosomus; species Chrosomus eos. The sequence goes on along the minus strand of CM070826.1, from coordinate 18,255,254 downwards.
TTATTTATTGATTCTTCTTGAGTTTTAAATGTTCTAAAGGTGCCTACTGGTCTGGAGTGTGGAACGTTCATACGTCTAATTGTCTATTGAAGAATATGACACAGAATAAAGGGAATAGGAAATGTGTGAGTGTGTTTGATATAAATAATATAAATGTTATATTCTTTTCATTGACAAGTAGTCCACAACCCAACAGTCGTACTGTTATTTTGAAAGAGATTCTCAATGGAATCCATCACTTCCGGATTGAAACTCTCCTTTTAACAAGTGGCTAAAGACAAGTAAACAGTAGCCCGCCGTTAAAAACAAAAAAGAAGAAGAAGTAAACAGTAGCAGCTACTGGTCCAAAATAATTGATCTATGCTTTGACACAATACCACGAAACTCGGCTGTTTAACATATTGTTGAATACAGTTGTCTTATGATAAATAGCCCGATAGTTGACAAATATGTTTGGACTGGAGCTGTCAACTGATGAGTAGAATATATTACTATTTTCTTGCAAATTTAAAGATCAGCCATTTGTGTTCGTTCACATTCTGTGCTCTAATTAAACTAAACATGCCCAAATTAACCTTATACATGAATATAATAATTGGTATCAATATATATATATATATTATTATATATATATATATATATATATATATATATATATATATATATATATATATATATATTGATATAACTCATGTCTGCCACATCATTGGGTGCCGTTTTTACTTTACACTGAACATAATGTCACAAATAAACACACACACAACCATTAATTGATAAAACCTAGCATTAATAAATTATTTGATTCTGATTATCCGTGACAGTTTGCATGTTTTATTGCAGATGTGGATGATGTGGTCAAAAAAATTGAAAAGCTCCCCACAGACTTGTTTGCAGAAACGGTAAGATTTGTCAGTATTGTGTGGTCATGTACAATGGGAAGAAACATATTGTGCTTGAAAAATTTGCAACAGTTCATATTTACATATTCAAGTTATTTACTGGATGTGGTATTGAATGTTAATTCAGACTGCTGATCTTACACTGGTCTTTTAATTTTCCAGCTCCAGGTGATCCATGTTCATCTTCAGGATCAGAGCAGAGCAGTAGATTTGATTGAAAACTGTGATGTAAGCTCACAAAATTGACAGGGATGTAATTATATTGTAAATTGAGCTTGCATATACTTGCTTTTTATGTCTTTGAAATGCTTTTATTTCCCTAACTCAGAAATTTCAAAGAGCCGGGATAAACCTGGATCAGAAAGCTGTTCAAGATATTATAAGACTGATGTCATACTATTTTAGGTACAGTATTATCTTTCAAAGGACAAAATGTCATTGATGTAAATGTTTCTGAAGTAAAATGGGCTTATTTCAAACCCTGTGTGTATACACATTTCTGGAACATGTTGATTTTGCCTGTTTGATTGGTGTTGGCTGCGATTCAATTTATGATAAATATTTGTTAAAAAAACAGGTTAGCTGCAAAAAGCAATCTCAGTGCAGATGACTTGGTCAGTAAATTGACTGAATGCAGCAGTAAATGGTCCAAAGCAAAGCTACAGTTGGTGCACCAGCTTTGGACTGAGCATGGTGCTCTTCTACATGCACAGCAGGAGGTCCTGACAATGGCTAGTATTGGACAGGTGAGTCACATGGTTCTTGTTTTCAGTGTCGCTATTGGTCAGCTGCTATTCTCTCTCAGGTTGTTGATATCCAAGCTTCTTCACTCTTAGCTTGTAGATATCCAGTGGAAGCTTGGAATGGCAGTGAGCTCAGATACCTGCCGATCCCTCAACTCTTCGTTCATCTCGGTTCTAATGAAAATTGCGGACACGTCAGGGGAGATATCGTATAAATCCTTTGAGATGACAGTACAGCAGTTCCAGGTATGGAATTATGCCTTTTTCTAATTTAATTTTAAACCATCTTAAGTGTCTAAACTCAAAATATATTCATAATTATCTCTTTTTTGTCCCTTAGAACTTCCACAGGCAGTTCAAGGAAATGTCCTCCGTTTTAGAGACTGTTTAATATTTTTCTGCATGTGATTTTTGCAGCAGTGATTCTGAACCATTCTGTCTTTGAGTTTAAGTATTTAACAGTTAATAATTTTGCACTGATCTTTTTTCTTCCTTTAATACTGTCAGCACTGAATAAAGACATCCAAACACATGTCCTATAGTGTTAGATCACCCATAGATCAACATACTTTTCCATTTGTCATTAATATTGATCTTCATAATTGTCTAAAGTGCCTTTAGGAACATTAATTACTTGTTTTCCCCCTTTCAAATAACAAATAACACTTATGAGTTGATGTTCAAGAACATGAATTTCTTCTAATATTTTTCAATAAAATTAGTCACTGAACCACTATTATGTGTTTTGTTTAAAGTTTTTTTTAAATGTATTGCACCATCTTAACATCACAATCACAATCATTTACAATGCTTAACAGTAAGGATTGTGTTGGATTCGGTTTAGGCAATTTTTTTTTAGGATGACCTATTATTTTAAATGGACCTAATTATACATTTTTCCAAAAATCTAATTTTGGCAGCTTCAGTGTCTTCTTGACAGTGGAACTGATTCACTATTTTGTCTTGGCTGAACGATTCCAGATTAAATATGTTTGAATGTGACCTTGCAACACAGCAGAGAGAAATAATTTAAGGGGCGTGAATACTTTCTGAAGGCTTGAAACCTGTGCCTAGAGATGGCAACTTTTACAGACTATACAGGTTATATGTGATGATGGGCTACAGTTGGTCTCTCATATTCATCTGGAAGTGGTGCTATTTGTCTAGCATCTTGTTTTAAGATGGGCACTTGGTCAGCACTCAGTGGCAGCAATAGTAATATGAGAAAACTTTTTAAAAATGTGTTTTCAATTGATTTTATTCACCAGCTAATACTTGTATTTAACATAAATGAAAATTATTATGTAGGTCCTCAGTTAACCTGGCTTAAACTGATTTTGATATCTCATCATATCTCACTGTGTTAGACAAGCAATGTGTTTACTGACGCAAAGGTGAGACAACCTACCTGTCACTCACATGAGATTGCAGTAATAGCAAACCACAATGATCCAATCAATTCCCAATGGACAAAATCAAGTCCTGTCCTACGTTTGTTCTTGGAAAATACGTCACAATAGGGAAGAAAATACTTTCACGACTTCTGTTTAATGTCCTTTTTTTTTAAACTAAGAGCGGATGGCAGCATCCATATGGTATACTTCTGAATAGCATACTACTAATTTCACGATTTCTGCAGTATTCTACTATTCCTATATACTATTAAAGAAATGGCAGAAATAGTAAGAGAATTATGGAAACATACTATTTCTAATTCAGTCGCTGTCTGAAATAAAGGGTAGACAGTTTACTCTGTATACTACAAAGTATGCAGTTATGTATGTTAGTATTTGATCCCGAAATATGACCACAGTAACCTATATATCATAAAAAATAATAACATGCTAGCTTCTAGAGACAGCAGAGGGCGCTCTTATGTATATTGAATCGTTTTTGTGCAAAAGTAAAGTTTCATGTTTCAAACCTGTCAGTAGCCTACTTATGTAATGTGTATCCAATTCACTATACTGGCAAAATCATTATTTAATACTATTAACAAATATTGCTAGAAGGAAACTTCCCTTGCATAGGATATTCACATTGAATTTTACAAGTATGCTCACCTTAAACACACCCTTAGCCTCACCCTGTATTTACTAGAAATGTGAAGAATGCTTTAACCACAGTAAAATCTATTGACTCCACTTTTAGTGTTCATTGGCCCAGAAAAAAAAAGTTTTTTTAATCTAGTATTTTTTATATTTGTATATATTTGTTTACAGCATAAGAAACAAATAATAATAATAATAATAACATTTTTGAAAAATGATATTTTGGTCATAGGTAATGTTTTCACTTTAGTGGACACCAGAACTCAGATGTTTAAAAAAAAAAAATGACATGCAATTACAAGTATATGCATAAACAATGGGATTTCTTTTTCATTCACTTTAAATTTTGGGCTTTCAGGATTTTTTTTGATCCTATATTATGAAAGATATAACGGAATGAATTGATACACCATTTTATGCAATATGTGGGTAAAATGGCCATACATGTGTAGTCCATTTCAATAATGTATCTGTACACTGTATCTAATTTGCATATGTATTTGTTTTTGGGGACACATGTAATGAAAAAAGAAGTGTGATAATGGGAATAATAATTGGTAATATCTAATTTTTCATAGGAATATTGATGTATAATTCCTTTCCCTATTCACAAAGTTATCCCTGATAAACTGATTTAAGTCATGGTGTCCGACAGTGGACATGTATGAAATCAATGCCATGTTCTAACAGAAGGACATATTTTGATTGGAAGCCTCATAACGTTTTCCTGAGATGTTGGTTTATGAAATACAATTTGAAGTAGTCCGAAAAGTAAAAAAAGTAGTTTTTGTGAATTGTGTTCTCTATATTAAAATTTTAATATAAACACTTTAGTGTTTGATACACAAGTACACACAATAAAACCACACTGATATTATAAACAAAATGTTGAAATGTGTCATTAGGACAAATGTATCAATATTCAAAATTGGGTCACGTTTAGCCTATGTTGACACAAAATGTCAGCCCCCTGGGGCAATAATTTTTTAGCCTATAAAGAAGTTGACTTTCAAAAATATAAAACATTCAGATGGAGTAATTTGACAACTAGCTCTAAAGCGTTAAACTAGTTCGATATCCCAATGCATTAATAAAGTTCACTTGCTTTCCTCAGTCAGGCCAGTGCCGAGTATTTCCTGAAGACGCAGGGGAGCCAGAGATCTACACATACACACGCGCCCGCGCGCGTTCAAGTAAACGCCTCTCATGTGGCTACTGCGGCCACTCCTCCTGGAACAACAGCACTCTCTGTTCTTCAACGCCGTTAAATGACTAAACGACTAAAAAGTGATGTGCAGCGACTTTAAAGGACTCCAGCTGATCTGCAACGTCACACATGAGGATTTTGTCCGCGGCGACGTCCACAATCTGAGGCGTTGGGACTCGAGAAATCTGCTGGAATAAGACGCGCAGTCCTTCTAGCAGTTGTGTATTGATACACTGAGGCAAATCGTCTAACTTTATATATGGATTTTTCGCTTCGAGTGGAGGTTTTTCATTTTTAAACAGTAAAATGACCTTGGAATAAAAGCCTCGTTGCATCTTAAAAGCCAGTATTATTGTAGCTTAAGCTCTTCAGGACACACGATCCTCACGCACTTTTGCCTAAAGCGTGAGTGATCCATATACCATTAACGCGCCATGAGATGTTTCCAGCTGCTTTCACATAGCCTACTGACCGGTGCATGTATTTATTTAGGCATATAGTGGTATAAAGGCATAGAGTTGTTGCACAAAGCAACTAAAGTCTTTGTCCCGGAGCCCTTGGAGAGATGGAGGGACAGGATGGCAAAGGGAATAATAACAATGACAGTAATCAAAAGGCAGACAAGAGGTTTGCGCTGTGTTACATGGGCTGGTCGTCTCTGGACAGGCGAACCACGCTGCCCATGCTCCCGTGGCTGGTGGCGGAGATCCGGAGGAAAAGTGAGAAGAACGAGTCCGGTCCCGCACAGGCCAGAGAAGTTCAGCTGAATCTCTCGCCCTCTCTGATCCGCTGCGTCCCTGCAAACAGCAGCAACTCGTCCGTGTTCATATTCGAACACAAAGCACAGTTTATATCCAGGTTTATCCACAATAGTCATGACCTGTCTTATTTTGCCTACCTTATCAGAAGTCAACCTGAGAATCCAGAGTCTGAGATGGCATGCCATGTGTTCAAAGCATGCGATCCAAATCAGGTATGTTTGGCCACTGATTTAGCTGGTAAATGTCTGGTTTGTTTAATGTGTTGCTCTAGGGTACAGTGCTTATAGCTTATGAATCAAACACTTTCTGGGGTTCGGATTAGAGATAGGAAGGTTATCGTTTCTTTTAAATGGCATCATTTGATCATCATTTTTATTTATTTATTTTACCAATATTAACACCCTTTTAACATAATTGTTATATATTCTTAAATATATTGTTAAATGACCTAATTTTGTTAATTTTTTTTTTTTTTTTTTTTTTTTTACAGATATTCAATTAACTCTTTCAGAGGATTGGATTAGAGGTAGACTAGTTATCGGTTCTTTTTGGTATATTAATAAATGGCATGATTTGACCATAATTTTTACTTTTTATTTATTTATTTATTTTACTGATATTAGCCTAAACAGCTTTTTAATTTAAAAGGTTATATATTCTTAAATATAGGGTCTATTGTTAAATGACCTCATTTTTTATATATAGCCTATATCTTTTTTTTTATACAAATTTCCAATCAAACCTTTTTGGGGATTGAATTAGAGGTAGACTGGTTATCGGTTCTTTCCGGTCTATGAATAAATGGCATCATCCGACCATTATTTTATTTTTTCCCCTGAAATTAACACTTTTTATATTTAAATGCAAAAAAAGTCTATCATCTATCTATCTATCTATCTATCTATCTATCTATCTATCTATCTATCTATCTATCTATCTATCTATCTATCTATCTATCTATCTATCTATCTATCTATCTGTCTGTCTGTCTGTCTGTCTGTCTGTCTGTCTGTCTGTCTGTCTGTCTGTCTGTCACAGACAGATTTCCACTATGACCAGGTCAGCGACATGAATCCGTACCTCAAAAATCTCATAATCACTTGCGTTAATTTATGTGAGATTTTTTTTTTACGCTGTTGGTACTGCCTCTTTACCAAATGTATTGTAGTTTGTGTGTGTGTGTATATATATAACCTTCCTATCTTTGTCCCCCTTACCTTTTCAACAGAAATAATGAATCATACTAAACTTTTACAATGCCAGGGATAATGCCCCCTGAAGTTTAGTCTCCTGAATGATTGACAGGTCTTTGTCAGTTGGATAAATGCCAGTATGTAGGGCACCGTTGCACCAGAGGAATTAGATTTGCAGAGCATCATGTAAAGGCGGGTCAGATCTCTCCTGGCACGTGCACGAGGAGGAAGGATTAATCAGATCAGCTTGACAATACACACTTAGAATATTGAAATACCCCCACGTGTTCCTCTGCTCTCTGTCATGATGCCCTGAAACAATAATAACCATGATGCACTGCAGTTACATCTGAGTACTCTGTTCCATCGTATTGATTTGGAATTAGTTGTAATGTAACCCTAATGTTATTCTGCTGCTGAGCTATATTTGAGAAGCCTGTTCAATGTGCTTTGTTGTTTTTAGTGAAACATGAATTTGCACACATGTGTGTGTATTCAGTGATTTGCTATAGTAGCTATATATTGTTTCTCTGTGGATTTCATTTGAAAATAAATCATTTTTCTTTGCAAGTGCCACATTATGTTTGCTATTTATACTATTGTTGTATATATTCTCAAAGGTAAAAGTATTCAGAAGTGAATGTGAGGAAGAGAAAGTTTCTCTTCCTGGTGTCGTTCCTCTTGTGTGTGCATGTTGAGCTCCAGAGGCAACACGCATACATCACCGTCATGTGTTTTGCAATAAAATAGGAACACGTAGCTGGATATCAACACGTGCTAGATAGTCCATGAGGAATGTGTCTTTGCTCACATCTTAAGATGGCTGCTGGTGCTGGCTCATTTCGAAGTGCTACCGTGCACTATAGTCAGCTGGCATTTCGGCATATAAATATCTCCTAGTCTGAATGCAGCCCGATCAATCCTTTCCAGTTGCCTGTGGAGTGACATAGTTCAACTTTTAAGGCTGTGGGGGAACCCACTGGTCCCTTATTTATAACTCCACCTTCAGCATAGAATAGCCCACCCAGTGTAAGGGCAACAAAGTAAGGTTATGCTTCTTTTCATAATGATATACTATGTGCACTCAGATGCCTGGCCTCTTTATACTGATAGAAATGAAAGGAAAGCTTTATCTGTGATTAAGCTGCGGTGTGTTTATGCTGTGGGCAAGAAAAAAATGCCTGGGGTCCTTCCGATGCATTTTTTTTTTATTGCTTATGCAGTTTAAGACTAGGCTATTTGTTTTGAGGTTTGGAGCGATTATCAAAGTATGAAGCAAAAGCAATGTTGCACAGGATATAATAACCCACTTAGACCTCCAAGTTAGAGTTTGGGAATATGGGACAGTGTCCTGTTTTACCCAGCTGCTCTGAATACCTTGTAGGCGGTCGGTCTTCCTGGTACCCATGACTCATGTCATGCCAATCGGCGTCCTGTACAAGAAGTGACCAGTGACATGGGTGTCCTGTTCTAGTGCATTGTGTTTTGGTACTGTATAGAGAAAGCAAAGTTATACCTATGAATAATCAATATTTGAATGTGGATTTTAAGGAAGGAATTTTCAGACTTGGGGGTGCTGGGGGTTCGCAATTTTTTGTTGGAGAAAAATTTTGTGCAGTATATTTTTAGGGCTGTCAAGGTTAATTTGCGAACTTTAGATTTTAATGAAATACTTAAAATAAATAAACTTTTTTATGTTCAGATTCATCATCTTTCATTGCTCTTCTCTGTTTTCACTGTTAGTTTTATGTGGGTTGACTCTGGTAATTTCCTGAGAAGCCTCCGGTGCAGTTTGCATTTTATATCTTAGTTTTTAAACAGCATTCTAAAACATTTTTAAACATGAGGTCAATGGCAGCACAGTGATGAAATTTTGCACATTCTTTAAATCTTAAGGTCATGTACACCAATCAGTCTTTGTATTTTGTCAATTTTAATGAAAAGCAAGAATTTCTCATCACAGTTTCTTTTGCGTTTAAACTATTTTTCATCCCACAGCTTTGATGCATAAATCAAAGAGGTTTATATTCCTAATCTGGTATCAAGCCCCTGTGTCATACATATATGTAAAGCACCTAAAAACGTATGTCATTGCATTTGGTTACAGAAAATAAAACTTAGTGGCATTTATTTATAAACATCAAAATGCTTCACAAAAGCATTGTGTTTTGAATGATAAAAAAATAGATATTCTGTTCAAATTTCAAAATGACAATGTATGTTGTTGGACACTTTCTGGTTGTAAAACAAACATGCTCATAGTTAATGTGATGCACTACACACATGGTTACTCTTATAGTGAACTTGAGAAGAGCTATATAATTCACTAAATGCCCTTGACACCAGTTGATGAACAGGCAAATAAACAATGGAAAGTGAACTTGGTTGTGAAAAAAATGTCAATAAAGTTTGATAGTCATCTAATGCAATGACAAGGATTTTTCTATTTGAATCACATTCTATTTGAACACTAAATGACAATTTTAATAAACTGTTTATTTTTATTTGTTTATACAGCTTTTGTAATTCATACCCTCCTATTTTCATCCTTACATGTTTGTTTCAGTGCAAATAATTTATTAGACTAAAGGGGGTCTAGCATCATCTTGCAATTGAATAATTCAGACCATTTTAGGGTTTTAAACACTGTCACTGATGCCTGGTGAGGTCATAGAAGTTTACTGTAGGTAAATGTTTTTGTTTAGCTTTTTCTTGGACGCTGGGTATGTGACCTCAAAACAGCACTAGTGTGCATTGCCTTTTCACTATCAGAAAAATCAGCTTTTTGCAGATGGGAGCTAGGAGTCTTTTTGGAAATCTGTGAGTGTTCCTAGGAAATAAACCATTTGTCAGTTAAAAACAAGCAGCCACACCCTTTGAGCTGCTTACACAGGCAGCCCATTGCAGCAGATGATTGCTTGAAGGATTGTTTGCTTTTCCTCCTGATTTCAAGGAACCTTTTCTCTCAGCTGCACCATGATTTTCCACCAGTTAGCCTTAGGGTTTCAATGAAATGTTTGCATTAAACTGAGCTATATTTAGTGACAGACGTGTAGTGGAGCACAGAGGTCTTAATTGTCTTTATTTTTTACTCCTGACTCACTCGTGAAGTGCCTGCAATAATTGCATAAAACCAATTGCAAAGAAAATTTTCCCATGTAGAACTTGCTGCTAAATTGCTATGCTATTCTGGGTGGTTGCCAGGGTGTTGCTATGCGGTTACCAAAGCATTCTGAGTGGACTTTAATGTGGTTTATGAGGTTTTCTGGATAGATACATTCCCACTCTGGTGATATTCTGGTTCTATGTATAACTCGGATCCCTCCTTCAATGGTTTTTGCACACCAGGGAAAAATTATAAGGCTGATTGCTTCAAGTAATAACACCAATTCTCAAAAAGCCACATTATATTGAGTTATGCGCTGAAATTTAATATGGCAGGTTAGGTGTTTGTTGTACCTGATAGCCCATAAAAAGATGATTTATATCATGGGTGTAGTTATGCCAGTGACATGGTAAAGCAACAAGTCAAGTCTCTAATGTGAAAGTTTTCATGGGTTAGCTTTACAAGAGATAGAAAAGTGTGTATAGTCTGCAGTTATGTTTGACTTGCTCTCCATTACTGCCTTGAACAAGTAATCCATGTGACTGTATTTTTATGCAGCAAGCACTCTGTATCCATTACAGGGCTTTAGTTCCTGGAAGATTTGTTAATATCGACAGGATTCTTGTTCACATTAGTGCTTTGTGCTGTATGTGCATTGACTGTGCAACATGCTAATGTGTCTCAGAGCTTGCTGTGTCTAAGGAAACTCCAGCCTTTGTTTGTACCATGCCTGAAACTCTTTCAGATTCTTATAACATAATTTTCTCTACTTCTGTTTGTTTTCCCTGAACGTAACTTCAGGGATTTATCGTTTATGTTGAGCCAGCTCAGAATTGAATCTTATACCATTACCAGGCTTATGGCAGTCATCTAGATCAGGCCAGCCAAGCATGCTCTTCCAGCCTAGTCTGTGATTGCCTAGTGTTTAAAGTATGTGGAGCTTCATTTCTTTTCACCTCTGAGTCTTGCTGGCATCAGGCCCACTTCTGTCACCAGACTTCTTTTTGTATTCTCCCAAACAAGATGTGTCTTGCTGGTGTAAATCAGTTTTATTTAACGTTGCCATAACCTTTTATACACTTGAGCCTAAGAGACAAGCCAGAACATTTCTAAGCCAAGCAAAGGCTCAAGAGATCACGGGCGTACTATACTTTGAGGTATATCTGACATTTGCAACCAGTTAATATAGCAGTTTTAAACCCAAATCTATGAATGGAGATTTGAGTATGGATGGTAGGGACTGCTTGAGTCATGACCGATACCAAAGTTTCTTTTGATCGCAGCTGTGACTAAATGTAATAAAGCTACGGAATATAATTAATGTCATGTTTTCTTTTCCAAATTTAATACTTTGTTTCCTGTAATAAGTGAAATTAAGCGTTACAAGGGCAACACTTTTGCACTGCTTGTGAATGTGCGTGAGTTGTTTTATGGGAATTATGCAAATACTGCTTGTGTTCAAAACCCAAGACGCTATAAATCACAGTTTCTGAGGAGCCTAATCAAACAGCCAATTAAAATCTCAAGGTTTCCAAAATGTTTTTTCAGCAAAATTCAGGAGTTTATTCACAAAACATTCCTATGAATTTAGTACTTAACTTTGAGTAATGTGTTTTTTTTTTGTGGTGTTAAGAATATTCTACATTTTTCTCAGAATTGTTCTAGACAAAACATAAGAATTTGAATTCCTGAAAATAATTTTCTTTTTCTCATATATAACATCTTAAAGTTTTTTCTTACGATGTACCTATGTAAAATATCTGAGAATGTATATTTTTCAAGAACTGCAATACTGAACTTTCAAACAAACTTCTTTGAATTTATCTTTCAAATGTTTTAATTGAGAATTTATCTAAAACCAGTCCATACATGTACATACATACATACATTTTTTTTTTTTTTTTTTTACAGTTTCTCAGTTGTTTGAAACATGAGTGTTAGATCCTGGAAAAGGAAATCTTTAATACATAAAAATAAAGTATTTTGTTTGGATATGTATAGTGTTGCTGATTTAAAAATGTCTCAACCCATGTTATAATTAAACATATGCTCTTGCACCTAGTTTCAAAAGATTCCTACTGATGTTCAGGCTTATAAAACAGAGATCTGTTTTCTTAGCTCTAGGTTTCATTCTAAATGATCGATAGTAGTATCAGATACCAGAGAAAAGTCTGCCTTGGCTTTTGTTTTACAGACTTCTAAATTGCTCCTTAGGGGCTGAACCTAGTTAGTTATGCAACCTGCATGTCTCACTGCAAAAGTTTAACGTGACCACTGAGCCTTTTTATCGAAGTTTTGTCCTTGTTTGCCTTTCAGTGTGTTGAGTTAGTATTTTTATGGTTGATCTAATGTCTTACCCTGTTCCCCAGGTGCCTGAGGTCATTAGCAGCATTAGACAGGTGTCCAAGGCTGCACTTAAGGAGGGAAGCAAGCCCAAGCAAGATAGTGACGAGTCTTTTTACAACTCCCAGAAGTTTGAAGTACTTTACTGTGGAAAAGTGACTGTCAACCACAAGAAAGCCCCTTCAACTCTAATTGACGACTGCATTGATAAATTCCGCCAACACGAAATTGAACGCAAGCGTCTGCGGCTCCTCAGCGGCCAGCGTAGCTCCACCGAAGCCCCCGTAGAGTTCCTCATGGGTGAAGACCCTCTAAGCGCATCCCTCTGCGAAGTTGACGAACCCGAGGCAGAACCCGGCTCGATTGAGGAAGACCTGTCTGAGTTGGCCAATGGGAAACTGGCCTTGACCAGCTCCTCCAGTACAGGCAGCTTGCGAGGGGCCTTTCCTGAGAGCATTTTGGAGGACTCAGGATTTGGGGAGCAGCAGGAGATTCGTACGCGCTGTAATAGCCTCGCGGGCGGCCTGCAGAAAAAGCCCAGAGAGACCGGCAAGGGGTCAACGCGTAGGAGACATGCTAGCGCGCCCAATAACGTGCAGCCAACTGATGCTGACAAGAATCGCATAATGCTGTTCCAGGTATTACACGCACACTTTTACTCTGTGATATCATGAACCTTTACAGATGATTTCAAAAATGAAATTCATAATTTACTCACCTGTTGAAACAAAAAGATAATGAGTCTTGCAACTGTTTTTGTCCATACAATGAAAGTTAATGGACAAACCCTCTACATTGCGAGTAAACCGCTCACACATATGTAACTAAATTTATTCACTTTATTAAGTGAATAAATGATGTCTGTATATTGTTAGATTTCACTCACCAGTGATTGAGTTAGAGGCCAAAGACCTGTTAACACAAAGGATGATAACTATAATGTTTTAATAATTGTTCTGATTCTATGAGAAGTGGGAATTCCACACCACAACTCAAAGTGATTCTATTTCCATTGTGTGAATAGAGGGTTGATTGAGTTCTAAACAACTTTTGACCCAACTGACTTTCATTTTATGAACAAAAAAACACTAAAATATTTTCTTCTGAGCTCCATTTTTTGGGTGAACTATCCCTTTAAGCTTAAAAACAGGCCTACGCATGTAAATGTCGTCTTTTTAAAAGTCAAATTCTTGCTAATTAGCATGCATGATGGTCATGCAGTCATACACACGTTTCCCTTTAAACAGTTTTTAAGGGGAGGTGCCTCTATGGTCATTTGGTTAAGAAATCACTTCACAGCCTCTGTGACCTTGGTTGTTAAGTATTTATGCAAATACAGCTCTCAGAAAACACTGTGAGCCGAGTTATCAGTTATCAGGCATTTAGCTTGATATTTATGTTTTCATTCCTACTGCTTCTCAATAAACAAAATATGCTATCAAACGGCTTTTTATTTGTGCAGGTTGGACGGTTTGAAGTGAATCTCATCAGCCCTGAAACCAAAACTGTGGTTCTGGAGAAGATTTTTAAGGACATCTCGTCCTGTTCACAGGTCTGTGTGTGAAAGGATTAGGTTTGTTTGGTTTTAGAGATAAGCTCTTTGTACGTCTCATATTTAATGTCACCATATGTTGTCACACAGTGCTATTCAAAACAAGTACCAAGCAACTGACATGAGGTTTTGTACTAATTTAGAATATTTCTATTTTTCTTTGTCATATATTGATGTTCTCATAAAAAGACCTCAAACTGCCATATTTCTTACTGTTGTCTATGTCTTGCGATAAAAGTGCATGTTTTGCATGTGTAAAACAGGACAGTGATCTGAATACTAAGGCAATAAGTCACTCAAGGACAAGGTCATGCGTTAAGTGATTTTACTGTAGTTAAGGGGTGTTTTAGGCACAACACTTGGTGTCATTGTTTTTTATTTTTGTAATGCTCATCCTTAAAGGGCACAGCATTATTAAATGTGTTGACGTAATTTCCACTGAAACATTATTACAGTGTGGGACATATTGAGTTGCTCCTCCCCTTTTTAAAAATAGCCTATACCATTTTGTTTATATCACAGCTCAGTAGAGCCGTTAATCATGTAGAAAATGGTAAATGTGTGAACAAGTGACGGATTTTAGCCCAGCTTCCGCGTCTATTTATAATGTAGGGGGCGGGGCGCTTTAGATTCTAGAGAATCTAAATGAGCATTTATAAGCATTTGATTGGACAGAAAATCTGATAAGAAGCTGCAAGTGCAGCATGATGTCATTAAAATCATTGATCCATATTGGCAAAAGTGAGACAAAGTTTTAAAGGCTTATATCTTCTAAATGCGAATTTTGTCATTGTTTTGGAGAACACTAGCTTATAGATAACAGTAAGGCTAACATGTTCATACTAAAAGCCAAAAAACTTCAATTTTGATTAAGTGCTTATTGGTTTCATAAAATGACACCAACAGAAATATTATAAAGGATACTATTGTTCATTAAATACAAATTTTATGTATTACCAATAATAATATCTACAAGGTGGTGCATTAATATAAAATTCAGTTCATGTGTAATCACACTTTCTTCCAATCAGAAGTCAGAGGTAGAATGTGTTTTATGAAATGAATTTTTACATGTTGTGTGTCACTGTGACTTGCAGCCCTGTATGTCTGTTAGTCTTTTATGGATGTAATTTCTTGTGCCCGCAGGGTGTTAAACAGACGGATCACTTTGGCTTTATTTGTCGGGATGTGGAGGAGTCTTGCTCAGCCCAGTATGTGTGTTACGTGTTCCAGTGCGCTAGTGAGTCTCTGGTGAGTCCTGACCTGCTTGCAGCACCTGTTGTCACCACACTGATTAATTATTCATCATAAGGTACAATGGAAACAATGACTCTCCCTTGCCTATCTTGTGGACATTACCTTTAGTACGCTGATTTCTCTGCCAACTGAATGCCACCCAGAGGATGAATAGGATTAGACCTGTGTTTTTGCACACGATGTACAGATAAGTCTCATTGTACAACTGATAGGCAAACATGAAGGTTTTTCCTTGTTTTTGGTCTATATGGATGCTTTGCTGTAGCCTGGTCTCACCAGACTATCGTACATTTCATTTCATTTGTACATAGAGTCTGGCACCGCTTCATTGAAAAGCGTTAACTTCCTTGTAGACGGGTACTCTTTTGAAGTCTAAAACTATTGGATCTGCCCAGAGTCACTTTATCTGCTATAACCAATCGCATATGTCTTTTCCCGAACCCCATGGGGAGGAATCAAGGATGGCCACCAACAAAACTAAGCAAAGATTGTTCTTGCTCCAGCTTTAACTTCTTGATATTCGGCAGCGTTGCCACAACGGACCGAATGGCTTTGCTTGCATCTTTCTCCGCTGCCATTTCTGAGCTACAACTCAAAATAATCCATGAGTCGACATCAACGTCATCGTTCTTAGCCACTGAGAACTGATTCGCTGTTCGCTGATTGGCCCGGTAAAAAATTGATCGGAGAAAACCAGTCTACAGCACAATCCCAGACGTAGTACTGAAGGAAAATGAAAATTGAGCGGAAGTACGTAGGAGGTCGGAGTCAGGCTAGCTTTGCTGTTGATTACCTCAAAAAATAAAGAAATTTTTTGACTGAATGTACAGCACCATAAATAAATGTTTAAAATATGAAACTGTTTTGCCAAAAGTGTAAACAATTCTTAAGCAGAATATGCTACCACTTACAAATTTTATCTGAGCAAAAGATTTACAGTAATATAATATTTCAACTCATTTCATGGCCATAACAAGCACATGATATGCATCATAAATGAATAACCAGATGTTAATTTGTGTGGAAAGGTTATCTCATTTCAAAATGATAATTGAGGACTTCACAAATAAAAAAAATAATATTTTTTTCGAAAAAATACAGGCTTCATATTTCTGTTTTTAAATCCTCCAGTATGACTTATTTGTGTAGTCAAAATATATATATATTTTTCAAAGTATTTGACAACATTGATGCCATGAGTAGAGCTTAAGTTTAACCAAGAATATTGTTTTATGATTTTTAGTTTTTTGTATTTTTTTGTCTACAAATGCTTTTCTTAGGTGGATGAAGTAATGCTCACCCTAAAACAAGCCTTTACCACAGCAGCAGCTATGCAGAGCTCCAAGAACCAAATCAAACTGTGCGAGGCTTGTCCAATGCACGACTTGCACAAGCTCTGTGAGAGAATAGAAGGTAAAGCCATCAGCTTCCATCAACTCACTCAATGTACTCGCCTCAGTTTTAGCACAATATTCCAGTGTGTGTCTCTCTCAATGTCCCAGGCTTGTATCCTCCCAGGGCGAAACTAGCCATTCAGAAGTACCTGTCACAACTAAGCGACAATGAGCAGGTCAACATATTCGAACGGGTGCAGGTAGGCAAACCAGGAGAAAGTTTGCAAAGAAAGTAACTAAATATAATTTTATTGCAATTCTCTATTGTATATTTAGTTTGTTTTCTCATGCATTAGAAAATGAAGCCAGCATCTGATCACGAAGAAAACGAGCTTGTGATTCTTCACCTCCGACAGTTGTGTGAGACCAAGCAGAAATCTCATGTTCATATTGGAGAGGTCTCACAGGTAGCAAAAATGCACCACTTACTTCGCCCACACCGCCTTGCAAAGTCATGAAACTGTGACCTCCCTCTAATAGGATAAGACAGGTTGAAGAGTCATCAAAATAAAGCTAGAGATCAGAACAGAGCACCTGAATGAATGCAGGTGCCTTTCTATACATGTGCAAGACTGTATGTTTTCAGAGTAGTTCACCTCTGTTAACATTTCTCTCATCTAGCTTTTTAATGTTGAAATGAAATCAAATAGATCCCCATTTACTTTTTTATATATATATATATATATATATATATATATATATATATATATATATATATATATATATATATATATATAATATAATATAATGTGGGTATATATACAGACATTCAGACAATTTTTATAAGGTACCATGGAAACAACGATTCTATCTGCCTACCCTTTGAACTTTGCTTTGAAAACAATGGTTTGCTGAGAAAGTCATAGTTGGCAAGGCTTCCAATGTGCTCAATCTGTGCTTTATGCTCTTTTGGATACTGTGGCAGAGTGTTGGTTTAGACAAGTGCCGATTTATCCCTGATACCTGGCGGTCTTGCTTCAATCATTTTAAAATCTATTAAGTGAGATGTCATGAAGTGCAGAACATGCATTCCTCAGAAAACTGTCTAATCGTACAGGGCATTCATTCTCACTTATTCACTCCTTTTTATTCCTTTGTGTCAAGCAGAATGCTTCTGGCAGCACTCTGACCTCTGATAACTCCAGTGCGGGCCGCAATAAACTGGACTTGTTGAAGAACAAAGCCCGGAGTTCTTTGACGAGCTCCCTGGAGAACATCTTCTCACGGGTATGTGTGTGTGTGTTGTCCGTCTGTGTCTTAATGGTCTATGAATGGGGATTGACCCATTTACCCACCCTTGTACTATGAATAATACCTTTGTTTGTGTACAGTACTATAATAACTCAACCATCTGCTGTATTTACTCACAAAGCAATATCATTGCATAAGGATAAAGACCAGCAAAGCCTGAATTCTCCATTAGACGTCTGTGTTCAGTTAAAGGGACAGTTCACTAAAAAATTAACCTTCTGTCATTTGCTCACCCTCATGTTGTTCCAGGCCTGTATGAATTTCTTTCTTTCTTGAAGCTCAAATTAAGATCATTTTTGGATGGTCACTATTTGCTTTTGTTACATGGAAAAGAGCAGCATTAAAATACTTAAAACTACACATATCTTCTTTTGTGTTCCTTGAAAGACTGAAATCATACAGGTTTGTGAATAATGAATGACATGTTGATTAAAGGATAACAGAATTTTTCTAAAAGTCTGTGTAGATGTAAATTTTGACATTCAAGTTGCTTAATTTCTTCCCTAGGGAGCCAACCGTATGCGAATGCGTCTGGGCAGCATGGGAAGCTTTGACCGCGTAAGTATCACACAACACGTAAATACTGTCATTTTAACCCCAGCTCTTATTCTCTCCCTGCCAAGAATCACATCTCTGTTCTGCCCCTGCCAGCAAGCATGCCTCTGTGGTGTCAGTTACCACCACATGCGTTCACCACGTAATACCAATGCTGTGTTATAATACACTACATGTTCTTAAGCATCAGCATGAGTAATATGATAAAAGCTGGCCTGTCAGTCTCATCAGGGGGTCTCACTTGTTGGGGTCGGCTTGTTTTGACCCTGTCCACCTCTCTGTCTCGGTGGGGTGTGAAATGTGAGGTGTGTGTGATGGTAAGACCGGGTCTCTGGACTCCATGGAAAACAAATCAGTCAACTCTACCTTCCCACAGGGTCCTCACATGGCCTCAGAGGCACTGTCAATGTGAGCAGCCTTCTCTCTTGCTTAAAATTCAACTCTCAATAACATGTTACAATCTAACAGTTCCTTACTCATGGCTCTCTTCCATGTTCTGTGTGTACTGTGAATCAATTCTGAGAATACAGTAGCTCCAATAGAGTTATCATCATATAGTGAGTCTACTCTTAAACAACGAGAATGATTGATTTAAATGCATAGGTCACCCAAAAAATATATTTTTATCTGTTAAATCTGATCTAAAAATCTGTTATCCTTTACTCATACTCATGTTGTTCAAAATGACTTTTTTCTTCTGTGGAACAAAAGAAGATATTTTGAGATTTTTTTTTTTTAAACCATCTTTGTGAAACTAAATTAACTAATTAAAGGGTACCTATTATGGCATTTAAAATGTTCCTTATAATATTCTGGGAGTCCCCAACAACAGTTTTACATGCATGCAATGACAAAAAAAAGACTTTTGTTGTCTTATAATATGCATTTATTTTTACCTGATTTGCTCACCGACTCCCTAATGATTCGTTTGACGACTCATTTGTCCAAACCCCTCCTTTGCGTGACGCTAATCGGCGGTGATTGGTCAGATGACCCAGTCAGTTATATTTTGCGTTAGCCCAAAGCTTAAACATATTGATAAAGCACTGCAGTACTACAATACGCTTCACATAATTTCACATATTTCAAAAAACAAAAAAAATGACATTGGAGACCTAGAAGCTGCTGAGCGTAACTCTCACTCTCTCACACACACACACACACACACACGCACGCACACACACACACACACACACACACACACACACACACACACACACACACACACACACACACACACACACACACACACACACACACACACACATAAAAGCAACAATTATTAACAGTACTTACAGGTTGTGATTCGGAGGAGGAAGCTGATCCAAATAAACTTGGTATTGAACGTTCCTTCAGTATCAGGCGACTCGCGAATCCACACTTGAAAGCATTTGTGTTTGTGAAGCGATCGTCATTAAAATAACGCGAACACAGCTCAAGTTGGCTATACTTGTGTGGTATAGTTGTAAATATAAACTCTAGCCACTGAGTCTTCACATGCTTGTCCCTGGGCAGTGAAAAAAAAAAGTTTGCTTTTGATTCGCACTTCAGAACAGAGTCTCGTCGACATGTTGTTGTCAGGTTTCTCTGTCTGCTCGGCGCGCGCACTGAGTGGGCGTGTCGAATTCAAATAACTTGTACAAGTGACGTACAAAAGTGCATCGTTCGTCTATCGATTCATATCAGCGACTCAGAGTCGACTCTTACTTTTGAGAGACAATAAATTTGTATACGGTGAACTTTCATATTTGAAACTTTGCAGGATGTTTTTGTTCACTTAGATCTATGTTACACACTACATGAAAGGTAATTTTCAAAATTCCATGATAGGTACCCTTTAACGGAAAATAACAGTAAAAATGCTACTACAAAGAAGTGGTTGCAAAAATTAATTGAATGAAAAAATAATAATCAACCAAAATAAAATAAATACAGAGATCTCAAGGTCATGGAAAACCAGGAAATATCAGGAAAGTTTATGTAGTGAATATAGTAAATGGTAAATTATATTGCTTAAAGGGGACATATTATGCCAATATTTACAAGATGTAATATAAGTCTCAGGTGTCCCCTGAATGTGTCTGAAGTTTCAGCTCAAAATACCCCACAGATACTTTATTATACCTTGTTGTACCGGTACATGGCCATTTTTGAGTGGAAGGAAAAACATGCTGTTTTTGTGCATGTATCTTTAATGAGCTGCTGCTCCCCACCCCACTTTCCAGAAGAGGGCAGAGCCTTTACAGTCTGCCAAAAACTAAAACATCTGTTTTGTTTTGATTATCTCTATCACGGTCACTTGGCATTGCAGTTCTTCATCATCATGAAAGTTTATTATCTGCATGCGTTTTAAAGCCATTCTAAACTTCTGATGTATGGTTTTTCTGAGTGCACACATCTGAAGTACAGTTGGCTATGTATGTGAATGTAAACAGCAGGGAAAGAAATCGCATGTGTATATTAGATCTGTGTTTTAAAGTGAAAGCAGCGTAATATACATAACCTACTGTTATATATGCTGTTAATGTGAATCAAACGAAAAGAAAATCATAAAATCACTCACTGCTCTTGACTGAATAACTTTAGTAAGAATAATTTTTTTACTTGAAAGCTGCTGTTAAAGGTACAGTTCATTCTACCGAACTACACGAAATCGTGAATTAATACTCACACATGCAAATTAAACTTGAGGTAAAGCAGCGCTGTTTCACTTGCTCTAACAGTTACACTATCACACTAAACGGCATTTGAGTGTGTTGAATGTTGTTAGTTAGGTTGTTTGTTGGCTATATGAGACTAGCAGACAGTAAGCTAGATCAACATTAGAATAACATACAGATCATATTCTAACATTTCATCATGTTGAACTACATAACATTGATTAGTGTAACATTTGCTCACCTGTCTAATAAAGTACATGCAACACTCGCGTCTCTGTCAAGTCGAAGTTAGTCGCGGACGTGGAGCTCTCGGCATCTCGAAAGACTTTGATCTTCGTTTTAGTCCTCTTTTTGTCTCAAAGTCTGCTTGCCATGGTCCATAATGTTTGAACAAAACAACAACAGTGTGAGCGTCTGGGCATAACCCAGTTGTCAATGTCTGTCGCCATAGTTACTATGGCAGTACGAGGTCAAACCTGGCGGAAACCGAGGCTAACGCGGATATGACGCCATTGACTGGCGACTCCTCACCCCTGCTCACACACCCCGTTTCCTTGGTAAAAATCACAATTTTCTCACAATTTACAAATAGTTGGAAACATTTGGGATATTGTAACTAATCAACTAAACAAAATATATAACATTGGCCTAGTAGTTTTTGGATATTTTACTGCAAAAATCATACATATTGTACCTTTAAATGCTCTGGTGAGGAGATTAACATGGCAGTGTGTACAGCTTACTCAGGGCAGGGTATATGCTAATAGGGCAGAGTCTGTCAGTGGTCATGGGTGGGGCCAAGCCATAATGGGTATGTGAGTGAATTTTCCTCTTTTTTTGTTGTTTTTTTCAGAAATCTCAAACAACTGGAAACAAAAATGCTACAAAATAATTGTGTATACAAAATTAAGTGGCATCTGTAAACAAATTATGCTAATACTATTTCTCAGAAATAACTTTACTGGTCCCAAATCGATCAAATTTTGAAGGCTGTTTGAAGGCTCTCCGTTCCCTCTGTATTACCATACCAAGAGAGCTATTATATAGTTTGGATCATGTATTTTTCCCAAATTTAGATGTAGGCAGCCGAAGGAAGTGGACATGGGTTTGTGATTTGTGCGAGTGAAAGGAAAGAGAGCGTTGTGCAGCCGTTACTGGTTTCCTGGCCCTGCTGTGTACTGAGTTACAGGAGAGCATGGGTTCAGGAACTGCCATAGCACAAGGACAGGAAACAGAGTGAGGAAGAGAGCCAGAGAGAGACCCTTCCTATAGCCATCACAGTAAACATCAGCCAAAAACCTCCATTGTGCTGCGGTCCACCTTCAACGGCTCACGTGTGTGTGATGTGGCTCTGTGACAGACTATTAACATACAATAGATTACAAAGTGTCCAGTCACTCTACCGCCAACACAGCCATTTCTGACTGGGGAAGCGAACGAGACCGGACGGGGAGAGGGGAATGCTGAGTGAGTTCAGAATCAATAGTTTAATGTAGCTGGTTTCAAGTCAGTTGTTTTGCTTTGCTTTGTCTGAAATTTGAAGGTTGTACATTCATATCTCAGTAAATTGCTTGTTTCTGTCTGGGATTGATCCTTGTTGAATTTGAGGTTTGACTCACTGATAAGCTGAGTTGTCTGACATTAAATATAATCTCATCGTCTGAGGTTGTTGGGTTCAACTCATCGCTGACCCGGTGTATTATCTGCTCACCTTTCAGGGTGACTCTCCTGGTGACTCCCCACCTGGGACTCCACCCAGTTACCTTGAGGACGACCCAGATGCCCCGCAGTTCCGTCGCCGGGCACACACGTTCAGCCACACGCCCATCAAGAAGAAGATCTCCTTCACTGAGGTTTCCTCCCAGGCCTGTAAGGCTCCTCTGCGCCGGCAGCAGTCTTTGGCCCCAGAGCTGCTGCAGAGCAGGTAATGCATTACTTCCTGTTTGCTCTCATGTGATAAAGCCATTATCTTTACTTCTGTTATTCAACAGTCAAATGATGTATAGACAGTCACAGCAATGTGCTGATGTGCTGAAAACCGCTTGTGTTTATTTACAATCATAAATATTCTTTAATACATATAAACTCAAATTTTAGCATGGTCAAAAGTGCATGTGGCATGTCTGTGTATTGTTGGATTTAGCACTAATTCAAATCATTTAGAAAATTACTAAATCTAGAGAATGTGATGCCTATGATTTTTATTGTTGAATTTTGTGAACTACAGTATTTTGGTTATTTTAATGAATCATAATTTAATTGAATAAATTAAATTATATGCCAGTTATGAGTCTTAATATTATTTAGGAATTAAATATGTCAGGGGGCTTTAATTGGTAATTGGCATTCATTTCTAAAAAATAATTAATTGTGCTATATCAAGACAATTGATGGCTCTAGTTTTATAGTGTAAGGAATTTGTCTTTTTTAATCACTTTAAATACAGATATATATATAAATATAACCAATGATGTACCGATATATTGTCGTCGCTAATAGATTTAATATAGGTAAAATGATAATATGCTTCTGAGAGCTTATATATTTTTGTCAGAGTTTTTACTTTTTCAGAATTTAAAAAAGTAACAGTAAAAAATTCTCCAGTAATCAGGCAAAACCTAAAATTGTTATGATCTTTCATCTACTCAGAAGCGCTCATGTGTTCTAGATTGTGGTTCCATGGCCGTGTTTAGACCACTGTAATGAAATGTGTATTTGTCGTGGGCCTTTTATGTTTCGGCTCCCTCAGCACTGTTGGTATCTCAAGAGCGCGCAGTGTCTCTGAGAGTGACTCCTACTTCAGTCTCTCATCCTCCTTCCACACCCCCACTTTCCTGAAAAGCTTTTACCAGGGCTCCCTTGGCTCGCTGGCCTCCCTGTCGGACAGCGGGAGTCTTAAGAGGTGAGAGGGGGCGTCGATCGTGTTTCCCCCCGGGGGTGCCTGAGGTTCGAGCTGATAACGGCCTTCTCTGCACCTGTCTGTTTCTTAACCCAAAGGCTTCAGTCACTGTGTCGTCAGTTAAGAAGAACCACTTCTGTGACTTACTCTCTCTTTGTGTCATTATTGTTGGACTTTGTCATTGTCCACTGGACAAGAGGGATGCTAAACCTCAATTGCATGTTGGCGTCTTTACTAACTAGTGGTAAACAAAAGTGTTTATCATCTATATTGCATCCATCAACTGCCACAGAACTTTCCTCTAATCTATACTCTATAGTGCTTAAATATTGAGAATATATTGTGCTTAAATATTGAGAATAAGTTATGCTATTTTATGTTGCATAATAATTCAGAATTCCTTTTTAAGAGAAAAAGCATAGCCAGGTTGGTTTGAACTACGATGGTTTGAATTACGATGGTCTTTAGTTCATCTGTGGTGTTTTGATTTCTCTTTTTAGCCGGCTAATTTTTGTACCTGACCTGATTTTTTTTGTAAATAGTTCAGAATAGATATATCAGATATCAGTTAAAGCAGGCTTAAAATCATAGGATTGCTGGTCAGGCTGATTTTAGAATGGTTTGGGATTAAAGACCAGCTTGTCAACCAGCTAGACCAGCTTATTCAGGCTGGGAGACCATCTTAAACCAGTTTTATGATGGCGTCCCGCACAACAGCCTGAGCGAAAGGATGTAAGTGACTGTCTGAGTCAGTAAAATGGCCCTAGGTGAAAATGTAGTTTCTCGGGGACCGCCCTGGTGGCTAGTTCCTATAACTGAGTTCCTATAACTACCCAGTGCGAAAGCCTTTGTTTATACATATTCATGTAATTCCAAACCTGTATGACTGACTTCTGCAAAACACAAAAGAAGATATTTTAAAGAATGCTGGTAAACAAACAGTATTGTTTACCATTGACTTTCATTGTATGGACAAAAAAAAAACAACCCACTGATACATTTCTCAAAATATCTTCTTTTATATTCCACATAAGAAAGACAGTCATAGGTTTGGAATGAGGGTTAGCAAATGATTCTAGAGAATGCTTTTAACAAAGCTTCTGTCATTAACGCCATTAAGTAGAATTTAAAGCAGCGGTTGTCAAGGGCGAGTGTATTAGAATAGCACATGTGTGGAATATAGACCCTCTCCCAAGGGTTTCTGTGCAGGACAATAATATTTGAACTATGAGCTCAACTTGGTATCGCTGATAAATGATGTTCCTTGATGTGTATTCGCCCTTCATTTTTTGAAAATAGCGGGCCCTAATGATTCAATGCTCTAAAAGGAGAATATATTTAAAATGTCACGTCCTTGTTCCTGCTCTGTTTTCTACTAATTGTAGAGAGGGTCCTCCTCTTTGTATGTTGATTTTGTAATTGGATGTGCAGCACACCTGTCTGTTGAGCGGCGGTCAGGGTTGGTCCAGGGTTAATGCATAACATTCAACCCTGTTTCACGCTTTCATTAACTCCGTCTGAATTGTCCTTGCTGTTGCTTGTGTATTGTTGTGGTAACTAAGCAAAGAGACGGGTACAGGGAAAATAGACAGAGACCTGGGGGATAAAACAGATTTGATTAGACTTCAAGCACATATTGTTCCTGCTTCTGATATTAATCTATAAACTTTTTCTATATAACTTTTTCTTATATAACTTTTTCAGCTTTTAAAGTTATTATAAACCCTAATTCTAAGTATTAAACTTCAGTGTGTATATATATATATATATATATATATATATATTAGTACTTTCTATTCATCATATAATCCTGAAAAATTAAGTAACACAACCATTTCCAACATTAATAATAATAAAGAGCATCAAGTCTTTTATGCTCACCAAAGCTGCAATTATTTGATTACAGTAAAAATGGTAATATTGTAAGATTGTTTTCTTTGTTTTTGCACATAAGTTGAGTCATGTGTTGCACAAAGTTTTTGTGTGCAATGCATTTTTCCGTTATTCTTCATTCTGTTCACTTCCTAATACTTCTTCTCATTCCTCTAATCAGGTAATCTGTGTTTTGCGTAGCTTATGCATGAAACCAATTAACATCTACAATGAACCTCTAAACGCTCTGCTTCTTATTGCTTATGAGCTTTTGCTGAATGAACTTGTTACATAACTGTATGTTGTTTTTAGCTAATAACTGGTTTGACCACCTGTATTGAGAGCACATGGTAAAAAAATGTCGGTCTGTCTTATTTGAATAAGCGTGTGTTGTTTTGTTTGCCTGCAGTGGTAATGGGGAGTGCAGGAAGAGGTCTCTGTCTGGCTGTAGCACCGATTCTTTGACCTTGGTGCCTCCACGCAGAGTTTCTTGGCGCCAGAAGATTTTCCTGAGAGTGGCGTCACCCATGAACAAACCCTCCGCTTCTATGCAAAACGTGGGTGGGTACACATGCTTGAGCGTACGCACAGAAAAGCAGACCGGTGCAACATTACACCCTGTTCTCCCAGCAGTCAATTTATAGTCAACACTGCAGTATAAATCATTGTTCTGCATGCTTTTGAACTTCAAGACAATTCTCCCTTTTACTGAGATTCAAGAAAAAGAAACACCCTAAAAGTTACTTTTTTTTTGTTTTTTTTTTACTCAGTACTCCATTCCTTAAATCACTTTGTCGTTTCATGCCATTTGAGCATGGATCTTAGACATTTTGGTCAGCATCTGCTGTTTTCCAGACCACATGGATGGCCGGGAGCTGCTGCCACTTTCTCCTCGGGCTTTGAACCTGGATCAAGACCCTCAGGCCAACCCTCTGTCCCCAGAGCAGGGCTTTGGTGGAGAGAAGGGCCGGCGCTGCCCAGCTGACTACAGGGCCCTGTGGAAGAAAGCCATTCACCAACAGATTTTGCTCATCCGCATGGAGAAAGAGAACCAGCGCCTGGAGGGTTAGTGTTTCAACTTGTCTCTCTCTCTCTCTCTCTCTCTCTCTCTCTCTCTCTCTCTCTCTCTCTCCTCTCTCTCTCTCTCTCTCTCTCTCTCTCTCTCTCTCTCTCTCTCTCTCTCTCTCTCTCTCTCTCTCTCTCTCTCTCTCTCTCTCTCTCTCTCTCTCTCTCTCTCTCTCTCTCTCTCTCTCTCACTCACTCATAATTTAACTTTTCTCTCATTTGGATTCACTCATAACATAACATGCAGATCTACTTCACTAAAAAGACAATCGTGTCATAATTTTCATTGAACACAACAGGAAAAATACTGTTTATCCAGCTTTTTCCCAAATAATGAATGGAGGGGTCACCAGGGGCTTCCAAAAAAAAAAAAACACCCTGAAATCCCCATAAACGTGAACCATACATACACTTGTGTGCTATATTCTAATTCTTCTGAAACCATATGATAGGTTTGTGTGAAAAACAGGTACACCAAGTTTGAAAATGTGCATGCATGAAAAAGCAATTGTATGACATTTTTGTAGTGCCTTTTTAAACTTATAAAACCACTCTGGCCAGCAAGTCTGATTTTAGGCCTGCTTCAAATAGCTTAATATCTGATGTATCTATCCAAATAATATAATATAATAGTATAGTACGGTATTTAAATAATACTAAAACAACACTGGCTTAGATTTAAGAGATCTTAAGATTTTCTAGGCTTAGAGATCATAAAACATTTCCTTTTGTGTTGCTCAACAGAAAGTCAGTCATACAGGTTTGGAACAACATAGGGGTGAAACTAAATATTTAGGTGAACTAAAATATTTCCAGAAGCTAAAACAGTAGAGCATTGCACTGACATGGTTAAAGTCGTGGGTTTGATTCCCAGGGAATGCATGCACTGATAAAATAAACCTAATCTATGAACAAGTCAGTCGCAATGTAAGTCATGTTGAATGAAAGTGTCTGCCAAATGCATAAAAATGTAAACCTTCAGGAGTAGTCCAGTGTTCGTGGT
The DNA here is from genome assembly GCA_036326025.1 of Chrosomus eos. NCBI lineage: Eukaryota > Metazoa > Chordata > Actinopteri > Cypriniformes > Leuciscidae > Chrosomus > Chrosomus eos. Next base: position 18,227,443 of record CM070826.1, on the reverse strand, counting down.
ACATTGTGGAGTAACAGGAGAGGGAGTGTTTTTCATCCTGCCACTCTGATTAGACTGTTGTTTTTGCCTTGGCCTTATTTTAAGAGGGGCAAGTGTCACTGCCTCTATTTTACATTCTGGAGCAAAGTTAATTATAGATGGGAATGTCTGGATGACGTTCACGTTCTTTAAGAGTGCACTGTCAGTTCTGTGACCTCTGGGCTACATATGTAGATCTAGTCTTTCAGAAATAGTTTAATAATGTCAGTATTTCAATCTTTAACACATTATGAAAGGTTAATATTGTGTATTTTCAACTATGCTTTGGAAGTGCAAAGCAAAAAGAATGTGAAACATTGCCCTCTGTTGGCCAAACTGCATCACGCATGAGACTCAAGTCGCTTCCTTTACCCTTTTACTTTTGATGTTTTCTGTCTGTTTTTGTGTGCTCTTGGATGGGCCGAACTGAATGAACATGTCATTGTAGAAGGTAAGAAAAAACAGCCATGGCATTGACATCTTGCCTGAACAGGCTGAACTTTAGGCAGTTGTTGGCATGATATCATTGTTTGGCTGCAAAGTAGTATACAAACCAGCATGAGGCAGATAGCTACATGTTCTCCAGTGCCCATAAACAATAACAAGTGTTTTTTAGGATATCATTTTCTCCTGTCGAGTGCAATAGTTGCAGAGTTGCATTAATCTGAAGTCTAACAGAGCACCATTCTCTTATTCTTATGTTCATATATGCTTTTATATTGGATAAAAGCCTACAAATGTGTTGTGATGCTTTAAGGTTACTGTAAAAGGCCATGCCATGACTTGGTGTACTTTGAACCTTGTCTAAAGTTGCTATGGAAATGGATAGTGCTTAATATTTCTCGATCTATCAGCAGCATGCTACATTTTATTGACAGTGATGTGCGCTTGCCTGTGAGGCTTCTACATGCACTGCTGTAGAGAGAGAGAGACGGTTTTATTTTTACAAACAGAAACTTATTAAATTATTGTATGCATGACTTTGATGAATGGCTCTCAACTGGTTTTGCATGTGGACCCATATTTTACATTGAACATCAAGTAGCAAACTAGTGCAAATTGCTAATACATGTTATTTAAATAATCTGATTAATGGCATTTTTTAAATATGAATTGTTTTAAGAATATACAGTATATTATTGTAATCTGCTCTTAAAATATGATGAATGACATTTTATAAATTATAAACTGATACAATATTTTTTTTAAATATGAATTGATTTTAATTTAAGAAAATTGCATTTAGCATATTTCCCCTTTCTGTCCACATTTTTGGGTTACAATCCACAAATCGAGAACCAGTTACATAGAATATAAAAGCAATATAATAATTACTAGTTGTTCTGATGTTAGTCTGAATAAATGAATGCTAAACCGTTTTCTCACCCTGCAGCCAGCCGTGATGAATTGCACATTCGTAAAATGAAGCTGGACTACCAGGAAGTGTGTGAGTGCTCCAAAGATTTGCAGGCCTTGTGGGACAGGAAGTTGAGCAGCCCCTGCCGCACTAAAGTACAGTGGGACAAAGAAGAGATCAACAGTGCCGTCTGCCAGGGTAAAAACTGTTTACTTCAGAGATTCTGGTGTCTGGCGTGCTGCTCTACATCATCTTTTGTTGTTACACTCGTTGCAGAAATACTTAAAATAGCATTCAAAAGATTGGGGGTCAGTACATTTTTTTTAAATTAACTTTTATTCAGCAAGGCCACATTAATTTGACGAAAACGGACAGTAAAAATATTTATATTGTAGAAAATATTTTAAATGTTGTTCTTTTGAACTTTCTATTCACCAGAGAATCTTGAAAAAAAATGTATCAACTTGTTTCAACATTAATAATAAGAAATGTTTAATGAGCACCAAATCAGCGTATTATAATTATTTCTGAAGGACCATGTGACACTGAAGACTGGAGTAATGATGCCGAAAATTCAGCTTCACCATCACAGGAATAAATTACATTTTAAAATAGAATAAAATAAAAAAGGTTATTTGAAATTGTATTCATATTAATATTTATATTAATATTTATGTTTTACTGTATTTTTGATCAAATAAATTCAGCCTGGGTGAGCACAAGTGACTTCTTTCAAAAAAAAAAGTGTATATATATATATATATATATATATATATATAATATATATATATATATATATATATATATATATATATATTGTGGCAAGCAGGATGAGGCCGAGGGTCGTTCTCCCACGGAGATATATATATAATTGTACTGTGTAGATTAAAATAAACATGAAATTGTTTTGCTCTTCTAAATAACGCTCCGATTTCCCTCAGTTAGTTTGTATGTGTGTGTTCTGTAGGTGTCCCCAAAAGTCGGCGAGGTGAGGTGTGGCTCCTCCTCTTCCAGCAGTATCGTCTGCATCACCGTCTGCCGCAGCGGCAGCAGTCTCCTGAAACGCCTTATCAGGATCTCCTCAAGCAGCTCACAGCACAGCAACACGCCATCCTGGTCGACCTCGGTCTGTATCCAACCAAGCACGTAGAGTTTATTCATAGGGCAATATGCATACTGATAAACTATATACATGGAATGCATTTCAAAGTTGTATATTATTTGTTTATTAATTGTCAAATCACCTATAAAATGTGACAGAAAATATCATAAAATAGTGTCAGAAATTATAAAATCTCAAATCATTTTTATATTGTTGCAGCAAATTCACATGGACATCAGAATAGTGTTATATTTTTGACCCAGCACATTACTGAAGTGATGTTCCCCTTTCCAGGCCGGACATTCCCAACGCACCAGTATTTCAGTGCTCAGCTGGGAGCTGGACAGCTGTCTCTGTACAATCTCCTGAAGGCCTACTCCCTGCTGGACACGGAGGTGGGCTACTGCCAGGGCATCAGTTTTGTGGCCGGTTTGCTACTGTTGCATATGAGCGAGGAACAGGCTTTCGACACCCTCAAGTTCCTCATGTACGATCTGGGCATTCGCCGGCAGTACCGTCCCGACATGATCTCCCTGCAGGTGCGCCGTGTGTGAGAGAGTGTCAGATTTCACTAGTTTGTGGTTTTCTTCCAGAACTGGCATGTTTGCTTTTCTGATTATGCCTAGTGTTAAATGTAGCAGAACTGGTTTTTGTGTCAGATAATGGAATGAGTGTAGAACAATGTGTCCTAATTTGTGGAACTGAATGTTATATAAATTTTTTCCTATTGCATCAAATCTAGATTTTTATCGGACACTTTCATTTATAAAAACTAAACAAAAAAAAACATGAAACTGTTTTCATCAGCCTTGAAACATTTTTGCACAATGCTACCTCCACACCACCAGGTGTCAGCATAACATTGAAAGCCATTGATGTATTGACCAGTGAAACATAAATTGAAAGTAAAATCTTTTTTAAGAAATACAATTTTAAAAAAACTAGTGCTTTTCTTTTAGTTATTGTAAATTCCAAATCCTAATATTGTTTCAACGATCAGAACAGAGTATTTTTAATACACATGACTTAATGCACATTTGCTCAAGTGGTATGCAAACAGCCGTCTCCACCTCTTGCACACTATTTCCTCCTCAGCTGTTAGTGATTATTCATCATCAGATGTGCCAATGTTTAATCCTGTAAGAGTGCGGTCTCAGCTAGTTGCGTTTGAGCCTGTTTAAAGGTCACACCTGTAAGTGTTGAGGACTTTATCTTCTCTCTCTCTCTCTCTGTAGATCCAGATGTATCAGCTGTCCCGTCTGCTGCATGACTATCACCGTAACCTGTACACTCACCTGGAGGAGCACGAGATCTGCCCCAGCCTGTACGCCGCACCGTGGTTCCTCACTCTCTTCGCCTCTCAGTTCCCGCTCGGCTTTGTTGCCCGTATATTTGGTATATTTCACTTCCTACGTAACTACCTTATTCAGACCTGAATGATTGTAGGGTATGTGATGGGGGTTAGGAGGAACATGAAATGATCTTGTGTGTTCAAATTCATGCATTTCACACATAAGTCAAGTATTGTAGCCAGTGCTTAGCCTTTGACTCTTGTACATGTATGTGTGTTCTGTGGCAGACCTCCTGTTTGTCCAAGGCACAGAAGTGATCTTTAAGGTGGCCCTGTGTTTGCTGAGCAACCACGAGGGGGAGATACTGGAGTGTGACGGCTTTGAAAGTATTGTGGACTACCTTAAATCCACCATCCCCACCCTCACTCACAGCCAAATGGAAGAGACGATCACCAAGGTACATTTAAAATGAAATAAACTTTATTCCTGCATATATGGGGACTTAATTTCATCAACACCCCCCCCCCCCCCCTCCCAAAAAAAAACACTTTTGTATGTATTTTTATTTTTTACACTGTTGGCACATAATATGTGTTCATGGTCTTTTTTATTTTCAAGATTTTAATATAAAATAATTGTGAATGTTTAAGGGAAAGTGTATGGGTTGGATCCTGTCAGCAATTCTTTTAATTGTTTCACTATTTTTAATCTCTCTTTTTTTTTTTGTGCTTCAATTGTTTTAAATCGCCCACAGTTTTTTTTTTTTTTTTTTAATATTTTTTTTATTCAAATATTCCATACAATCTCCAAATGAGTACCAGTATATAGGTAATATCAGTCACAGTGCTCTTTTAGTATTATATAATATTATGGTATTTATTAATGGGTTTGGGTTGAGCTAAACTTTTATTTTTAAAATTTTATTAATTTAGTTTCATAATGTATGTGCTTTTGTACGGAGCCCCTAAAGGGACCTTGGCAAAAATAAAAAAATAAAGACTATCGCGTGCGCACGCGAAATGTATCGCGTGCGCACGCGATAGTATCTCGTGCGCACGCAATAGTTTCTCGTGCGCACGCGATAGTTTCTCGTGCGCACGCGATACGTTTCTCGTGCGCACGCAATAGTTTCTCGTGCGCACGCGATACATTTCTCGTGCGCACGCGATACGTTTCTCGTGCGCACACGTTACAATTTCCGGTTTGCGTTTGCGTCACTGTCATTACTATGAGGAAAACAAGAGCATGGATGTCCAAGTTTAAAATTATCCTCTAGATTAAAAAAGTTGGTTACAATGCGAACAATAAATCCTTATTTTTAAGGAATTGGTTTAACAGGGATATTAATCATCTTATGAATATGTTTGATAATTATGGAAATATTTTAACATACAAACAATTTATGCGAATCCATAGTTTTCCTGTGCATTTTAAAGAATTTAATTCTGTCATTAAAGCTATTTCCCATACTCTGATTCATCTTATCAAAGTCATATTCAATTTAACGCCACATTAAAAATTAATCCAAAATTAATTTTAAATGGCATTGAATTGATTGATTAAAAGATGCAATATTTGTACAATATTTCAAATACAAAATAAAATAGCGCCTAGAGGAAATTTCTCTATTATTGATAATATTAATTGGAAGACTGCTTGGTTAATCCCCTTTAAATATTTCATTAATAATAAAACCAAAGAAATACATTTTAAAATTTTGCATACCATCAGGGGCAGATAATGTTTAACGCAGGTGCTGAGGGGGTGCTAGATCATTGACAGGGGGAGCAGCGCAATTAGTCTATATTGTATATAAATAGCTACTATTATTAAATGAGAAAAACTTCAATATTTAATATTCAATTATTTTAATTATCACAAATAAAGTTTCAATTTTACTACATTGAATAAGCTCAACATTCAGCATTCAATCAAATATATTTAAAGATTTATTATTTATAATGTTAATGTAATATGTAGGGATGGCGCTGCCAATAAAGCACCTAAAAGCTGTCACAAAGAACCGGTAAAAGTATTGATTATGAATATGTAAAATATAGCAAGGAGATATTTTAATTGTTTATTAATAAACAAGTGTTTTCTGTCTGTGTCACTGTCGCCTGCAAAGATGAAGTTGACGATGCTGACTCGCGATCTTTGCAGTAAGCTAGTGAACGCGCCAGAGAGAAATGCGCATTTCATACGGATTACATAAGCAGAACGCAGTCTGTTTTGTTTCGTTTTGAATTGTTCTGTTTAAATGTAGACATGTCTGTGACTGTGAGGAAAGAATAATCTTACGCTAAGTTTCGGTTCATAAGAGACAAGCTCCAGTTCACACGCTGGCGCCTTGATGTGAAATATTTAGCCTACTTCTTATTTATTAAATCAATTGGTTGATGAAACATTTATTAAAATTAAGATACAATTAATACAAAACGAAATTCCCTTTAAAGAAAGGCTTTGTGCTTTCTGTTTGAGGTCTCTGCGTGAAAGTTTTAAAGCAGTCTTTTAGTGCCGCTTTCAGAGTGGTCACGTTCGTAACATTGTTTTTTCCTCATAAATGCGAACGCGAAAAAATTAATAAAATGTAGCTATATTTTATGTTCTGTGGAGAGCCAACCCTTCTTCATCCGGTGGGTAGTATTACTTTTGGTTTGAGCAGAGTGTAATTCACAGAAGTACACTGTAAAAAGTAAAACATTGGATTAATTTAATAAAATTGAAGTAACCATTCACAATAAAGATTTTACATTGACCTAATGTTCAGAAACCATTCAGTTCAAACTAATTTTCTGCATTTCATGCAAACTCTTTTCTGAATTTGGTCTAAATCAATATTTTAAATTGGCTTAAATTTAAAAAAAAAAGTTTTTTAACAGACTTGATTTCATGCAAACTATTTTCTGAATTTGGTTTAAATCAATATTTTAAATTGGCTTAAATAAAAAAAAGGTTTTTAACAGACTTGATCTAAATTGAGTTTTCTTCAATCTGAAATATGTATTCATTGCAAGTAATATAAAAGGCTTCACAATTGGCATAATCTAAAAAAATTAAATTCTCTCAATATGTATATA
>CM070826.1:17503094-17615594 GCA_036326025.1 Chrosomus eos | reverse complement strand
CTCTGCGGACTCGCCTGGCTTCGTTCTCCGAGCCCGTATCCCAGCCTGCCGTGACGCCGCGTCGCAAGAAGCGCCGCGCCCAGCGCGCTCCCGAGCTATCTCCAGCCCGCCAAAGCTCGCCGGTTCGCCCGCCAGCTTCGCCGGCTTCGCTCGAGTCGCTCACCGACGGACAGCGGCCGCCGTCCGCCGCTGCGTCCGCCATCGAGTTGGACGACAACACCGAGGCGTGTTCTCTCTTGGCTTCGGATAGCGAGGATTGGGCGAGCTCTGTGGACCTCCCCTCCGCTAACGCTCCCCGCCAACCCTCTGGGAAGAGAGCCGGCATTGAGTCTGAGCTGATGCGTCTGCTCACCAAGGCCGTAGAAAGCATCGGCCTCGATTGGGAGGCACCCACGCTGCCGCCGCGCAACAGATTAGACGGGCGCTTTCTCGGCAAAGACGAGGCTCCGTCAAAATCTAGGCCCGCGCCCTTCCTCCCGGAACTTCACGAGGAGGTTGCAAAGTCGTGGAAGGCCCCCTTTTCCGCCAGGATGTGTACCTCTACCTCCGCGGCATTCTCCGCTGTCGACGGTGCGGGAAGTAGAGGCTACCTCGCCATTCCTCCGGTGGAGACGGCTGTCGCGTCGCATCTCTGCCCGCCCTCTGCGGGACGGCGGGTTCAGACGACGCTCCCGTCCAAAGCCTGCCGAGTGACATCATCACTGCACGGACGCGCTTACACCGCCGCCGGGCAAGCAGTCTCAGCGCTGCACACGATGTCTATTCTGCAGATCTACCAGGCAGACCTCCTTCTCAAGCTGGACGAGGAGGGACCCGGTGCTATCTGTGTGGCGGACCTGAGGAGCGCTACGGACCTCGCTCTACGCGCTTCTAAAGCCGCTGCGCAAGCCATGGGGCGGAACATGGCCTCTCTCGCTGTCGCCGAGAGACACTTATGGTTGACGCTGTCTGAGATGACGGAAGCCGAGCGCTCTGTGTTCCTCGACGCGCCCATTTCCCCGGAGGGCCTGTTCGGAACGGCCGTCAAGGACTTCGCGGACAGGTTTGTTGAGGTGCAGAAGACTTCTCAGGCTATGAAGCACTTCCTGCCGAAGCGCTCGAGCTCCGCTACAGGCCGCACCAAGCCGCCTGCTCGCAGCTCTCAGCCCCAGCCTGCACCGCCCTCCGCCGCCGCCGCCTCACAGCGCCGCCAGGCCCGGGATCAGAGACCGCGGTCTCGCTCCGCCGGACGCCGCCCCCCTCACCGCGGGCCCCGGCCGAGGATTGAGATCAAGCCCGAGGCCCCAAAGTCTTCCTAGCCACTCTAGGAAAACGACGGTGTTCAGATCCCGCTGCGGCCGGATTTCCACCAAAACTTCTCGCTCGTTCAGCCCCATGCGTTGTGACTGTACCAGTGTATTTTGCAGTGAAGCAGCCGGTGTCTCAGCCCGCTTGCCTGCACACAAAAGCTGTTTTTACGGCTACCCAGATAAATCCAATAAAGAGTGTATTTTCTGGTGTCCCGGCCTCGGCCGATGGTGTTATGAGTGTTGTAAGAATGCCCACGCCCCAGTGCCCATTCCCACACCCAGACACAGCCCGCCACGGTGCAGGGCTCGCACAAATAAAATCGACTCCGGTCGATTGTGCAAACACTGTAGTGAACGCGCCCATATCCCCATGCCCGCTTACACTACACGCTGCGTGTCCCTCGGTTTCTGTAAAAACGAAACCAACACACATTCAGTCGGCCCTAAACGACAGTGTTTTCAGTGTAGCAAATGTGCCCGTGGTCCCGCGCCCACATTTCCTCACAGACACGCCGAATCCCACGGGATTCGCCCCGCTCTCTCTCTCGGCGCTACCCGCCTCAGAGGAGATGAGCGCGGCCAGGCTGCCCGCTGTGATCAGCGCGCCCCCCGCCTCGAACGCCGTAAACACGGCGCTGTGTTCCCAGCACACGCGGGCTCTTGTGCCGCCGCTTTCCCGCGGCCAGAGCCCAGATTTCATTCTGCCCCTAGCTATTCACGCGGATGCGTGGTCAAAGCTTCCCGGGGTATCAGAGTGGGTGATGAACACTATAAAGAGAGGCTATTCGCTACAATTCGCTCGACGCCCTCGCCGCTACGCGGCGCGCGTCGAAACTACGGTGAAAAGCGAAGTATCTCATCTACTTCGAGCCGAGATAGCGAAACTACTGAGAAAGGGGGCTATAGAACCTTTATCTCAGGCTCAGAGCGAAGGGGGCTTATACAGCAGATATTTTCTGGTACCGAAAAAAGATGGTGGGCTCAGACCCATTCTAGATCTGAGGCTGCTGAACAGAGCGCTCGTGAAACGCCAGTTCAGGATGCTTACGACCAGGAAAATCCTCGCGCAAGTGCGCCAAGGAGACTGGTTCATGTCAATAGATCTGAAAGACGCGTATTTCCAAATACAAATAGCGTCCCATCACAGGCGATTCTTGAGATTCGCCTTCGAGGGCCAGGCATATCAATACACAGTCCTGCCATTCGGCCTGTCCCTAGCACCCCGTACGTTCACGAAGTGCATGGACGCGGCCCTCGCTCCCCTGAGACTTCGGGGCATGCGAGTTTTGAATTACTTGGACGATTGGCTGATTCTAGCTCGTTCACGAACGGAGCTCTTAGAACACAGGGCCACATTACTCGAGCACCTCGAGAAGCTGGGCCTTACAGTCAATTGGGCGAAAAGCTCACTGCTCCCCAGTCGGAGGATTTCCTTTCTGGGAACAGTGTTAGACTCGCTATCCATGACGGCACGCCTGTCACCAGAGCGCGGATTGAATATCCAGCACGTCGCGAAATCCTTCCGCCACGGCTCTATAGTCCCGCTCAGAAGGTTTCAGAAAATGCTGGGTCTTATGGCCTCAGCAGCCTCTGTACTCCAGTTGGGCCTGCTCCGCATGCGCCCACTGCAGCTATGGCTAAAAGCACGAGTTCCCCCCAGGGCATGGACCGCAGGTCTGTTTCGCCTCAGGGTCGACCATCAGTGCATTTCGGCTCTGAAACCATGGAAAGCGACCGACTGGTATCAGTCGGGCGTGAGTCTGGGGATCCCCTCAAGTGTGAAGGTGGTGTCTACGGACGCCTCCACTTCGGGGTGGGGAGCGCTGCTCGAGGGCAGACCGCTGGCTGGCCTGTGGTCAGTGCGGGAGAAGCTCCTACACATAAACTGCTTGGAATTGATAGCAGTCGACAAAGCGCTAAGGCGCTTCTGTCCCCAGATAACAGGCCACCACGTATTGGTCCGGTCGGACAACGTGTCAGTGGTGGCGTACATAAATCGCCAGGGCGGCGTCAGGTCCCGAAACCTTTACAGGCTGACGGAACGCCTCCTGGTCTGGGCTCAGCACAACCTGCTCTCGCTGAGAGCGGCGCATGTGCCTGGTCACCTAAATGTGGGACCAGACAGGCTGTCCAGAAACAACGTTCCAGCAGGAGAATGGTCTCTGCACCCGCAGACGATCCAGCTGCTGTGGGAAACGTTTGGCAGAGCGCAGGTGGACCTGTTCGCGTCCCAAGAAAACGCTCACTGCCCGAGATTCTTCTCGAAAAGCCGGGACGCGCTGGCCCATGTCTGGCCCCGCCGCCCCCTTTATGCTTTTCCCCCTGTCTCACTCCTGCCTCAGGTGTTGGAGCGAATCAGGAGGGAGGGATGCCCAGTGCTACTCATAGCTCCGCTCTGGACAAACCAGTCGTGGTTCCCTGTCCTGATGCAGCTGACCAGCGCTGCCCCATGGCCGTTACCGCTGAGGAGAGACCTCCTCTCTCAGGCGGAAGGCTCGATTTGGCATCCTCGCCCAGATCTGTGGTCCCTGCACGCATGGGCCATCAACGGGTACCCGCTGACCTCCCAGAGGGAGTGCTAAACACGATCGCGCAGGCTAGAGCCCCGTCTACCAGACGGCTCTACTCCTCGAAGTGGTCTGTGTTCTCTGCGTGGTGTCAAGCGCAGGGCTTTTCACCTGTAGACTGCGGGGTTACGGAAGTGCTTTCCTTCCTTCAGGAGCTACTGGATAAGGGCAGGTCCCCTTCCACGCTCAAAGTATACGTGGCGGCCATAGCAACGTTTGCAAAACCGGTGTCTGGCCAGTCACTAGGAAAGAGCGACTTAGTCGTGCGTTTCCTTAGAGGAGCTCGGAGGCTAAACCCTCCCAGGCCCCCTTCAGTCCCGACATGGGACCTTTCCACGGTCTTGGAGGCCATGAAAGGCGCCCCATTCGAGCCAATCCAGTCGTCAGACATGAAACACTTGTCTTTCAAGACGGCGTTTCTTATGGCTCTCGCTTCAGTGAAGCGCGTAGGGGACTTGCAAGCGCTCTCAGTAAGCGCGTCATGCATGGAGTTTGGACCTAACGACTCTAAGGTCATACTCAAACCAAAGCACGGTTACGTGCCAAAATCCCTCAACACACCGTTCAGGGCCCAGGTGATTTCCCTGTCTGCCCTTTCCGGTTCTCAATGAGGAGAAGGACGCGAGTCTCCTTTGCCCTGTCAGGGCACTAAGGGCTTATGTGTCCCGCTCGTCTGGTTTCAGACAGACTGAGCAGCTTTTTGTTTCGTTTGGCGGCCGTACTAAGGGACTTGCCGCGTCGAAACAGAGCTTATCCAGATGGATAGTTGGTGCCATAGCGCTGGCTTACACTTCTAAGGGCCTTCAGTGCCCTTTGGGTGTTAGAGCGCACTCCACGAGAGGCATGGCCTCCTCGTGGGCATGGTCTAGCGGGGTTACCCTGCAAGATATTTGTATGGCCCGCGGGCTGGGCCTCGCCGTCTACATTTATAAAATACTATAATCTGGAGGTCCCCGCCTTACAAGCTAAGCTTTTAGCGGTATAGAATTCAGTGCTATCTGCCCGCTGTGCGGCTCGGATACTGAGTTTTGGCCTGCGTATCGCTCACTGACCGGTACAGCAGCTCATTTGAAAATTGACACACTTGTGGCCACCCAGTTCAGGCTGAATGTTCACCCTGACGGTTTGGTTATTGTCATACGATTGGCCCCTTTCGGAGGCTATTTACAGGGAATGATGCTTCTAGCCTCTCTTCCCTCACTCTCTGTGAGTTTATGGTGATTATGCACTATATGCGCCCCGGGCTTCGGCCCCTGGGTCTTTGGTGTTGGATCCCTACCAGCACGGCGTGTTGCATTGTGTTCCCCATAGCGTAAGATATTACGCAGTACGAGAGATACTCTCGTAAGAGAACGTACTCGGTTACTAACGTAACCTCGGTTCTCTCTAGAGAGGAACGAGTACTGCGTATCTTGCCGTGCTTGGAATACGCTCTGGTTCGCTTCGGCGATAAAAAACCGACGTAAGAGCAGCTATCGAGCCAAGATATAGGGCGAGACCACGCCCTTTCTGGCGGGACGTGACGATATGGGCGCGAAGGGCCCCCATTCGTCGTGACGTCACGCAGAGCCTCTCTCGATAGGCTGCTGCTATTGCCGCAGAGCAGCCAATAGGCGCGCGAGCTGTCTCGCCTAGGTCTGCTTGCTGCTGCAAAGCGTTTTACATTAGTAAAAAATTAAGGATAATTTTTGGCTTCAATATCTCGTGGAAAAGAGTTTTCCCCATAGCGTAAGATATTACGCAGTACTCGTTCCCTCTCTAGAGAGAACCGAGGTTACGTTAGTAACCGAGTACGTTTTTCCTCATAATACACTTCATAAAAATATATATATTTTAAACATTGATATTTTTATGTTCAGCTAAGACCCCTTCATTATGTGGATAGCAATATTTATACATTGTATTTAAAAAGTTCACAGACTTTTAAAAATCGAAAATCGAACAGTATACCAAAAACTCTGTCATTTCCCGTCACATCCATAACGCATGCATATTTTCCTTTTTTGGGGGTGCTTAAATATATTTTAGAAAAAACATATTTTGCCTGTCAATTCCCCAGATTGGGTGCTCTGAGAATATGCATTTCCAATTTAAATATTGTAAGAAGTTTTTTTTTTTTCTGAGACATTTCACCTGTCATTATGAGTTCAAATGTCACATCCATAACGCTGGAATTACCTTAAGCTGTTATCTGAAAAAAACAAATTAACATTTGTCTAAACTTTTTTTTTTTCTATATGCTGATGAACAGTACTTCTAAAAGACAAATACAAGTTTAAAAATATAAAATATATTTTAGATGTAGGTTTTCTTATATAAGAGTCCTGTGATATGTCCTGCCCCAACTTCCTGTTTCAATAGGAAATGTGTCAACACAGGAAAGAAAAGGTTTGTCAAACCATTTAATGTTTTTAAAAGTCTAAAAGGTTGCTACTCACTTTGTTTTGAAACATCTATATTGTGTTTTCTTCAGTTTTTATAGTCAAGAAACCACAATGACAATTTAAGCTTATACATTTTTCATTTGACAATTTTTGTTTTCTGAAGTGAGCTGTAATGACACGCAATCTGAATTTTCTTAGCCCAAATTATGGTTTCATAATTGTCCTGCCTTAATCATTTCAAAATTTTAGATTGTTGGTTTTACTTGCTCTTTAAACCTACTACTTACTCCTTACTGAGAAGCGTTATGCATATGAAGTATGTCCAGTGTGGGTTCCTTGCTGAGTGTACATTGCTTAGTCTGAAAAGTTGTTTTTGAATTGACCAAGAGATAATGTGGCTGAGCGCTCATTTTGAAATCATCGAGAGACCTTGTAGTGTTTTGAACATACTATAACGTTTTAAAAGAAGAAGAATTTCACCGAACATAAACTTGGACGAGGCCCCCTCACCGCGGGCCCCGGCCGAGGATTGAGATCAAGCCCGAGGCCCCAAAGTCTTCCTAGCCACTCTAGGAAAACGACGGTGTTCAGATCCCGCTGCGGCCGGATTTCCACCAAAACTTCTCGCTCGTTCAGCCCCATGCGTTGTGACTGTACCAGTGTATTTTGCAGTGAAGCAGCCGGTGTCTCAGCCCGCTTGCCTGCACACAAAAGCTGTTTTTACGGCTACCCAGATAAATCCAATAAAGAGTGTATTTTCTGGTGTCCCGGCCTCGGCCGATGGTGTTATGAGTGTTGTAAGAATGCCCACGCCCCAGTGCCCATTCCCACACCCAGACACAGCCCGCCACGGTGCAGGGCTCGCACAAATAAAATCGACTCCGGTCGATTGTGCAAACACTGTAGTGAACGCGCCCATATCCCCATGCCCGCTTACACTACACGCTGCGTGTCCCTCGGTTTCTGTAAAAACGAAACCAACACACATTCAGTCGGCCCTAAACGACAGTGTTTTCAGTGTAGCAAATGTGCCCGTGGTCCCGCGCCCACATTTCCTCACAGACACGCCGAATCCCACGGGATTCGCCCCGCTCTCTCTCTCGGCGCTACCCGCCTCAGAGGAGATGAGCGCGGCCAGGCTGCCCGCTGTGATCAGCGCGCCCCCCGCCTCGAACGCCGTAAACACGGCGCTGTGTTCCCAGCACACGCGGGCTCTTGTGCCGCCGCTTTCCCGCGGCCAGAGCCCAGATTTCATTCTGCCCCTAGCTATTCACGCGGATGCGTGGTCAAAGCTTCCCGGGGTATCAGAGTGGGTGATGAACACTATAAAGAGAGGCTATTCGCTACAATTCGCTCGACGCCCTCGCCGCTACGCGGCGCGCGTCGAAACTACGGTGAAAAGCGAAGTATCTCATCTACTTCGAGCCGAGATAGCGAAACTACTGAGAAAGGGGGCTATAGAACCTTTATCTCAGGCTCAGAGCGAAGGGGGCTTATACAGCAGATATTTTCTGGTACCGAAAAAAGATGGTGGGCTCAGACCCATTCTAGATCTGAGGCTGCTGAACAGAGCGCTCGTGAAACGCCAGTTCAGGATGCTTACGACCAGGAAAATCCTCGCGCAAGTGCGCCAAGGAGACTGGTTCATGTCAATAGATCTGAAAGACGCGTATTTCCAAATACAAATAGCGTCCCATCACAGGCGATTCTTGAGATTCGCCTTCGAGGGCCAGGCATATCAATACACAGTCCTGCCATTCGGCCTGTCCCTAGCACCCCGTACGTTCACGAAGTGCATGGACGCGGCCCTCGCTCCCCTGAGACTTCGGGGCATGCGAGTTTTGAATTACTTGGACGATTGGCTGATTCTAGCTCGTTCACGAACGGAGCTCTTAGAACACAGGGCCACATTACTCGAGCACCTCGAGAAGCTGGGCCTTACAGTCAATTGGGCGAAAAGCTCACTGCTCCCCAGTCGGAGGATTTCCTTTCTGGGAACAGTGTTAGACTCGCTATCCATGACGGCACGCCTGTCACCAGAGCGCGGATTGAATATCCAGCACGTCGCGAAATCCTTCCGCCACGGCTCTATAGTCCCGCTCAGAAGGTTTCAGAAAATGCTGGGTCTTATGGCCTCAGCAGCCTCTGTACTCCAGTTGGGCCTGCTCCGCATGCGCCCACTGCAGCTATGGCTAAAAGCACGAGTTCCCCCCAGGGCATGGACCGCAGGTCTGTTTCGCCTCAGGGTCGACCATCAGTGCATTTCGGCTCTGAAACCATGGAAAGCGACCGACTGGTATCAGTCGGGCGTGAGTCTGGGGATCCCCTCAAGTGTGAAGGTGGTGTGTCTACGGACGCCTCCACTTCGGGGTGGGGAGCGCTGCTCGAGGGCAGACCGCTGGCTGGCCTGTGGTCAGTGCGGGAGAAGCTCCTACACATAAACTGCTTGGAATTGATAGCAGTCGACAAAGCGCTAAGGCGCTTCTGTCCCCAGATAACAGGCCACCACGTATTGGTCCGGTCGGACAACGTGTCAGTGGTGGCGTACATAAATCGCCAGGGCGGCGTCAGGTCCCGAAACCTTTACAGGCTGACGGAACGCCTCCTGGTCTGGGCTCAGCACAACCTGCTCTCGCTGAGAGCGGCGCATGTGCCTGGTCACCTAAATGTGGGACCAGACAGGCTGTCCAGAAACAACGTTCCAGCAGGAGAATGGTCTCTGCACCCGCAGACGATCCAGCTGCTGTGGGAAACGTTTGGCAGAGCGCAGGTGGACCTGTTCGCGTCCCAAGAAAACGCTCACTGCCCGAGATTCTTCTCGAAAAGCCGGGACGCGCTGGCCCATGTCTGGCCCCGCCGCCCCCTTTATGCTTTTCCCCCTGTCTCACTCCTGCCTCAGGTGTTGGAGCGAATCAGGAGGGAGGGATGCCCAGTGCTACTCATAGCTCCGCTCTGGACAAACCAGTCGTGGTTCCCTGTCCTGATGCAGCTGACCAGCGCTGCCCCATGGCCGTTACCGCTGAGGAGAGACCTCCTCTCTCAGGCGGAAGGCTCGATTTGGCATCCTCGCCCAGATCTGTGGTCCCTGCACGCATGGGCCATCAACGGGTACCCGCTGACCTCCCAGAGGGAGTGCTAAACACGATCGCGCAGGCTAGAGCCCCGTCTACCAGACGGCTCTACTCCTCGAAGTGGTCTGTGTTCTCTGCGTGGTGTCAAGCGCAGGGCTTTTCACCTGTAGACTGCGGGGTTACGGAAGTGCTTTCCTTCCTTCAGGAGCTACTGGATAAGGGCAGGTCCCCTTCCACGCTCAAAGTATACGTGGCGGCCATAGCAACGTTTGCAAAACCGGTGTCTGGCCAGTCACTAGGAAAGAGCGACTTAGTCGTGCGTTTCCTTAGAGGAGCTCGGAGGCTAAACCCTCCCAGGCCCCCTTCAGTCCCGACATGGGACCTTTCCACGGTCTTGGAGGCCATGAAAGGCGCCCCATTCGAGCCAATCCAGTCGTCAGACATGAAACACTTGTCTTTCAAGACGGCGTTTCTTATGGCTCTCGCTTCAGTGAAGCGCGTAGGGGACTTGCAAGCGCTCTCAGTAAGCGCGTCATGCATGGAGTTTGGACCTAACGACTCTAAGGTCATACTCAAACCAAAGCACGGTTACGTGCCAAAATCCCTCAACACACCGTTCAGGGCCCAGGTGATTTCCCTGTCTGCCCTTCCGGTTCTCAATGAGGAGAAGGACGCGAGTCTCCTTTGCCCTGTCAGGGCACTAAGGGCTTATGTGTCCCGCTCGTCTGGTTTCAGACAGACTGAGCAGCTTTTTGTTTCGTTTGGCGGCCGTACTAAGGGACTTGCCGCGTCGAAACAGAGCTTATCCAGATGGATAGTTGGTGCCATAGCGCTGGCTTACACTTCTAAGGGCCTTCAGTGCCCTTTGGGTGTTAGAGCGCACTCCACGAGAGGCATGGCCTCCTCGTGGGCATGGTCTAGCGGGGTTACCCTGCAAGATATTTGTATGGCCGCGGGCTGGGCCTCGCCGTCTACATTTATAAAATACTATAATCTGGAGGTCCCCGCCTTACAAGCTAAGCTTTTAGCGGTATAGAATTCAGTGCTATCTGCCCGCTGTGCGGCTCGGATACTGAGTTTGGCCTGCGTATCGCTCACTGACCGGTACAGCAGCTCATTTGAAAATTGACACACTTGTGGCCACCCAGTTCAGGCTGAATGTTCACCCTGACGGTTTGGTTATTGTCATACGATTGGCCCCTTTCGGAGGCTATTTACAGGGAATGATGCTTCTAGCCTCTCTTCCCTCACTCTCTGTGAGTTTATGGTGATTATGCACTATATGCGCCCCGGGCTTCGGCCCCTGGGTCTTTGGTGTTGGATCCCTACCAGCACGGCGTGTTGCATTGTGTTCCCCATAGCGTAAGATATTACGCAGTACGAGAGATACTCTCGTAAGAGAACGTACTCGGTTACTAACGTAACCTCGGTTCTCTCTAGAGAGGGAACGAGTACTGCGTATCTTGCCGTGCTTGGAATACGCTCTGGTTCGCTTCGGCGATAAAAACCGACGTAAGAGCAGCTATCGAGCCAAGATATAGGGCGAGACCACGCCCTTTCTGGCGGGACGTGACGATATGGGCGCGAAGGGCCCCCATTCGTCGTGACGTCACGCAGAGCCTCTCTCGATAGGCTGCTGCTATTGCCGCAGAGCAGCCAATAGGCGCGCGAGCTGTCTCGCCTAGGTCTGCTTGCTGCTGCAAAGCGTTTTACATTAGTAAAAAATTAAGGATAATTTTTGGCTTCAATATCTCGTGGAAAAGAGTTTTCCCCATAGCGTAAGATATTACGCAGTACTCGTTCCCTCTCTAGAGAGAACCGAGGTTACGTTAGTAACCGAGTACGTTTTTCCTCATAATACACTTCATAAAAATATATATATTTTAAACATTGATATTTTTATGTTCAGCTAAGACCCCTTCATTATGTGGATAGCAATATTTATACATTGTATTTAAAAAGTTCACAGACTTTTAAAAATCGAAAATCGAACAGTATACCAAAAACTCTGTCATTTCCCGTCACATCCATAACGCATGCATATTTTCCTTTTTTGGGGGTGCTTAAATATATTTTAGAAAAACATATTTTGCCTGTCAATTCCCCAGATTGGGTGCTCTGAGAATATGCATTTCCAATTTAAATATTGTAAGAAGTTTTTTTTTTTTCTGAGACATTTCACCTGTCATTATGAGTTCAAATGTCACATCCATAACGCTGGAATTACCCTTAAGCTGTTATCTGAAAAAACATTTAACATTTGTCTAAACTTTTTTTTTTACTATATGCTGATGAACAGTACTTCTAAAAGACAAATACAAGTTTAAAAATATAGATATATTTTAGATGTAGGTTTTCTTATATAAGAGTCCTGTGATATGTCCTGCCCCAACTTCCTGTTTCAATAGGAAATGTGTCAACACAGGAAAGAAAAGGTTTGTCAAACCATTTAATGTTTTTAATGTCTAAAAGGTTGCTACTCACTTTGTTTTGAAACATCTATATTGTGTTTCTTCAGTTTTATAGTCAAGAAACCACAATGACAATTTAAGCTTATACATTTTTCATTTGACAATATTGTTTTCTGAAGTGAGCTGTAATGACACGCATCTGAATTTTCTTAGCAATTATGGTTTCATAATTGTCCTGCCTTAATCATTTCAAGTTGTAGATTGTTGGTTCACTTGCTCTTTAAACCTACTACTTACTCCTTACTGAGAAGCGTTATGCATATGAAGTATGTCCAGTGTGGGTTCCTTGCTGTAGTGTACATTGCTTAGTCTGAAAAGTTGTTTTTGAATTGACCAAGAGATAATGTGGCTGAGCTGCTCATTTTGAAATCATCGAGAGACCTTGTAGTGTTTGAACATACTATAACGTGTAAAAGAAGAAGAATTTCACCGAACATAAACTTGGACGAGGTGTGTGAAAAACCCTCTAGGGATTCTCTAAACCAAGGTAAGGCTGATATTTGACTGCTAAAGTAACATAGTTCTGTTATAAACAAGGCATGCAATGACATTTAGACATGGTGAGGCCTCTAAACATGGTATCATGATTGAAACCAGCTCGAATCAAATTGATTTTTTTTTTTTTGTCACGTTGGAATAAAACTGAAGCATAACTGAATGAAAATGAGCTGCTAAGGAATTCTTAGTACTGATAGATTTGAGTCAAATAGATGAGATACCTGGCACCATATGTGGAATTTCAGAAACTGCTTTGGCACAAAACAATTATATCACTGTCGGTTAGTGGTCCAAATTCCCGGTGTGAAGGGCTGGTGGAAATTAGGACGAAATGGCTGGAACAGGTTCTAACTGACAAATTGAATATGATTTAGTCGATTAACAACAAATTGGAATGTTTAAAGACTTGCATGCATTAGCATGAATGAAAATGATATCTCTTACTGTTCGGTTTTTAAAAGCAATAAAACTGGAGAATTTAGCACCACTTAGCCTGATATGAACGTAAAGAGTAAAAAGCTACAGAGAAAAGAATCCACATCTTATAATTCCAAATTACAGGGTTTTCACAAGTGCTTTTATCATTCTTGCCAATTGCTATCAGTTGCCCCCACAGTTATGTGATTATGGTGACATTTTCCATATCTGTTCATTTCCAATATAATTATTATGATGTTGTGGTGCGTTATTATTATGTTCTCTCGCATGCTTTTAAATAATTTACTGATCGCATTCAGCGTTCAACCCTAATCATTGGGATCCATTTCAGGTCATCTTGAATGACTCATTTCCCTGCAACGGCTTTCAGTAAACAGAGCCGATGAGCGGAGACGTTGTCCTTTAACTGCTAAGATAATGAAGTACTGTGGGATCTGACTTCCGGGCTGGCCAGGGCAGGTTGGAGTAAGTTCGGCCCAGTGCAGGGAACTGGAGTGTGGGGCAGGGCGCCATGGCAGGTGCCTGTGTCAGCAGTACTGCCGGCCAAGGGGAGAGGTCAATCTCACACCTCCAGCAGGTGGGACACAGGCTTGCATTAATGATGCTTACAGTGAGATAGCTGCAGTGTCAGGGGGAGAGGAAAGCATCGTGCCAGGTGTCTCCTCCAGCTCTGAGATTTTACACAGGAACACAACACCGGTAACAGGCTTCTAAATGAGAAATTCTTGCTTGATGAAGTTGTCGGGTCAGTGAAGATCTGCTTTTGTGTTCATCTCTTTTTAGAGAATGATAATGTTTAGATCACATATTGCTTTATTGAAAGCCTAAAGACTTACATTCACACATACATATTACAAAAAGGGCTTATTTTTTATATTTGGTTAAGGCGTATGTGTGTGGTGTGTTTGTACATGTTTGTTGCAGGAATACGTATTTTTGTATCTAAACTGTGAGTCTATATGTAAAACTGAATTATAGCCCTTTTTGACAGGAAAGCTCATTATATTGGCACCAAGTGTTTTTGTTTGTTTGTTTGTTTTTCTTTGTAAAATAACTAACCCAATAACAGCATTAGAATAGAATAATTTTCAAAAATCTTTCCTGAAAAGATTTTTTTTACAATTTAAACGGATCGATATCAACGAATCTTATTTCTTGTGCCATTTATACGCCAAAAATAGTTTTTGCGTGTATATGATACGCAGTTTTCGCGTGCATATGATACGCACTTCATGGCGTGTAATACGCACGCACGCATGCTTAGTTCATGTTACTTAATACATTAACTATTGTTTAATAAACAAACCTTATTGTAAAGTGTTACCATTCCATCTTATTGATCTTATAGTAAGCTATTAATCCATGCATATGTTGCATTTTCTTCGAAAACATTTTTTAGTTCATAATTTTTAATCAAAATGTCATAATCTTCCAGTGAAATGACGAAGACTTCTTTCTGGTGATTTATGCCATATTTCTGCTTAAAAACACTGTCCCTTTTTTACAATTGCCTGCAAACTTGCATTCAAATCTGCCTCCATATTCCATCCAATCGACAACCAATGGATAAAACCAAGTTGTCTTTTTCTTTTTTTTACAAAAGAAAAGGTTTGTTGCTGCTTCGGTTTGATTGTGACTTTCGATGTCTGTGCATCGCTCTTTTGTGAGATTGCAGAACATCTTGGTGTGTGTGCAGTGTTAATTGTAAATGTGGCCGATGCACAAAATCGGGTCAGGAAAGCTTCTTAATAACATATCTTGATATCATGAGACTTAACTAAACATAAAACTATGCTTTGGAGTGCTTTTTTCGGATGTTAGATCACCTCAATGACACAATCGGCAAAAATAGCTGTAATGGTTAGTCTTTTGATTTTTGTAAGCTTCCAAGTTTAAAAGCTTTACGTAACCAGTGCCATATCACTGTGTAATACTGTATTTTAATCTACAGTTAAGATTATCTCTAAGGTTACGATTAGGAGCTTTTGATGTTCCAAGAGCAACCCCTGTGGCCGTTCTGCCTCATTCTGCACTCCTATATCATACATCTGAATCATGAGCTTCTCAGCTCATCTTTCTCCATACCTCTTTGTCCTTCTGCTCTCGTCCGTGCGGTAATGGATGAATGAAAGGAGGAAGGATCTATTCTGGACATTTCACGGCCCAGACAGCTCTTTACCACACATGATCAGCTGTTGTGCGTGTTTGCGTGTGTGTTATAGCAGAGTGTAATATAAACAGAGATAATCTAAGCGTGTCCTGATGCCACAGTGAGTGTGCATTCATATATCAACTCCTTATAAATAACTGATACAAGTGTGCATTTACTCATCCTCATGTTACAAACTTGTATGATTGTTTTTTTTTTTTTTTTTTTTTTATATCTTTGTTTCACAGAAGTCAGTCCAGTCATACAGGTTTGGAATAAGTAAAACAGAATTTTCATTTTTTAAGAGTTTGCATTATCTTCTATGATATGTTACTTGTACAGACTAATAGTCCGCACATTGGCCAGTTTTTCTTATCAGAGCAAGACATGGTCTGTTTAAATGTTAAATATGAAATGTTATCAACTATCAGTCTGACAGTGTTAGGTATTCACTGAGTTTCATTAAAATGACCATTTTTGCCCTTTGTCTCTTTCTCCTCTCTTTGCCCTGACTATTTCTCTTCTTGCATCTGGACTGAAGCGTCCTGAAGGAGGGTCTCCTTCGCCCCGGTCTTCCATTTTGTCTGAGATCAGGAGTATTTGCTGGCCCCATTTGATCCTTTCAGTTCGCTTGGGTTTAATGTCTGGCCAGTGTTTTTCAAGCAGCAGGTATAGTCACAGGGAAGCCGTTTCTAGGGTCATCACTCTTTTGTGTCACTGTAATTCATACACAGATGGAGACCTTTGAACTTTTACAGAGGTCATTTTGAAACTATTACTTTATAAATTTCTGTTTTGGTTGGGTTTATTGAAGGGAATGATCTTTGGACAGATTTGAGAGAAAAAAAACACAACCCTTTAGGGTTTTATCTGTGAAGGTTTTGTTTTCGTACAGTGAGATCATTATTTATTAGCCTTAAATAGCGCTTTTTACACGTTAAACTGTTTTGATACCGGACAATTTGAAGTTAAGGGGGCTTTTATGTATATCGTTTTTATTCTAAATGTCATTTGTTGCTCAGAAAGCATTGTTTTTTGGGTAGACATTTTGGCAATATTCCAGCTAGTTCTAGACAGGTTTGATCTGCCTTTTTGGCTTTTTTACATGCTATATTTGAGTATTGGCGGGGTGCCTCTTACTGTCTGTGGAATAGCTACATTAACAAAAGCACCTCCACATGAGAAATGAAATAAACAGAGAGAACTCTATTTAATTCCTTTAGGCATAATATATTCATAATGTAATATTAAAATAATTTGTTTATTGATTTGATGAATTTAGTTATAATATAAAATGTATTTGTTTTAGTTTAGTATTTTAGTAGTCTTATTTTCTCTAAGTACTACTGTTTTGGCAATCCATGAGCTTGTTAGTGTTCTTTCACATCAAAGACAAGCTGAAAGTTTAACCTCACTGTGCTGATTGTGTCATGTGATAGACTGATTTACTATTGACAAAAAAAAAAAAAACATTTTTAACCTTCCATTGGCCAATTACAAGATATTCAGTCTGAGCAGTAGGCACAAAGCAGTGGACTTCATAGTATCCTTTTGAACTGAGTTGAGTTAATGACACACATTCATTCGTATTGCCATCATCATTGTACGATTTTAAGCAGTATGATTCGTGACCGTTTGTATGCCCACCGTGTACCTGACCTCTTTTCCGTATTTCTTTTTTTTTCTACAGGGTGGTCCCTTCTTCGTTTTGTAATGACCGAGTATCTAGTTCAGTCTGGGCATTAGGCTTACTTCATACCTCATTTGATGTAAGGTCTGTTGATGTGATCAATTGCTTGAGTGAAGTCGCCAGTCTTTCATCAGGCGTCTGCTCACAGAAGGTGGTAAGGACAGAGCTGGAGGCTCAAACCTCTCTGCTTTCATGATGTTTGTCTCTCAGCTGACTTCAGAACAGTGTTTAGCTTCACACACAGTAGATGGAATGATCTCTAGATAATTTATAACATGGCAGCATTTTCAGAAACTGTCCATGCGTGTCAACCATATCTCACTGGTTTGCCTTTTGGCTTGCGCCTACAGGTATCAAGGACGTGTTGTCTGTTAACTATGTGGTGAAGTTGGCTTTAGTAGACATAATTTAGCAGATAATTTAGCAGATATCTGACATACACCTGTATTTCCAATCCAGAATCTATTTTTGTGTGTTTGAAGGTTGCTCCACCTGGCCACAATTGAGTGTATAAGGGTGTGACAACTTGGGGGACATTTGATCTTGTCTGTTGATAATATTTAGCCATGTTCCCTGATACTCAGATGAGATTCTGGTGCACTTAAACTGTGGGCTTGGCTTTAACCTTTCTTAGATCTTATCTCAGCCCTGTTCATTCAATACGTGCCAAGAAGAGAAGCGACCAAACACCTCCACGTTTTCCCTATTTAAATACAGTTACTAGAGTAGTGCAACTTCAACTCGGCGCAGTAATATCATCTCTCGTGGAAAAGTCCGCTCCCGTTGAAATGAGAGGGAGGAGGAGAGGGAGCGGGGGGAGAGGATTTTTCATGAGTGATGATATTACTGCGCCGAGTCGAAGTGCTCCCTATGGTATTCTGCCATACAATATAGTTATCCATTTTACACGCTTAGAAAAGCACAACGTTTTATTTTGTCACCGTTCTTGGTCGAGTTACACTACTCTAGTAACTGTATTTAAATAGGGAAAACGTGGAGGTGTTTGGTCGCTTCTCTTCTTGGCACGTATTGAATGAACAGGGCTGAGATCAGATCTAACAAAGGTTCGCGGCAAGACAGCGATTTAGTGCACGCACTGAGACGAGAGAGGTACATTATGTATCAACTCGTCTTAGTTAAGGGAATAACATAGTTTAATATGAAAAACCAGTAGAGTATCCCTTTAAATATTTATTAAAAGTGGATAACAGCACCTCTCTCTATCTCTCTGTTTAATCGAGGTAGAATGTGAATCACTTGGCCACATTGTATAGTACCTGCAGGTTTTGTGCACTTACTTAGCTACCTTTCAGTTGCATGTGTTTTTGATGTGTCTGGCTGTCTGTCACCTCATGTTTCCATCATGGTTGTTTAGAGACATTCTGAATGAGCCATGTTAAAAGCCGTTTTGGGCCATTTCAATATATTTTAATAATATACTTATAAATTTTGTCAACCATAAATTGCCTGATATATACCACCTTAGGTCGAAGTTAGTCTAAATTACTTAACTTATTTTAAAAATGTGAAATTTTATTGAATGTTGGATTGTATCATTATGTACTGCCACAGTTTTATGCTGTAAATGCAATAACCACTCAATGAGGTGCGTGCATGGTTTAATTCCGGCGAATACTGGGTCTATTTTACCTCTTCCAGAGTGCTGCTTTGTTTTGTGTCTCTCTCAGTGTATAATGATTGAGACAGAGGCCTATACAGATTGAATGTAGATTGAGTTGTGGACCTCCACACATTCATATCGACTGCTACATTTACATGGGAAGCTCTCAGCATGTTTGTGCAAACAGGGCAGGAAGTGTTTGTTATAGTGGACGCGTGGGGTAACTATAAGTGTCCCTTTGATTCCTGTGGTTTCAGTGACACACTCCCTCTCTGCGCTGGGCATTGTTCACCCACTCTTCTCTCCAGGAGTCAGCAGTGTTTCCTGCTGAGGGTCTATACACTAGCATCTGAAGGGGTGTGTTTCAGCACAGCAAGACTTTCTTCTCTCTTTTCTCCTCCAATCTTGTCTCTTCATCGTCACATCAGATTGTTTGTCTAATTGTGTGATTGTTTGTCAAAGCTTGAAGTGGGAGGGGTGGTGTTTGTGGATAAAACATAGAGAGAATTTTGCTAAAAATAGATTAATTTTGTACTCATCCCTTATATTTTCATTTGAAGTGATCAGTATGCTTTAAATGAACTAACCAAAAGTCAGCTAATTGGTGCTCATTTATTAACTTTATGCATTTATTATAATAACCGATGTGTCCTCATTTTGAGGTTCCAGATCCAGATGTAAATGAGTTGGCAGTAACCAACTTACTGTGCTCCAGCGACCGGCCACACTTAGACCTGTGGAATGACACATCTTATCAGTGGCCCTCCAGGAACCGAAATGCATTTTAGAAAGTGTGATTTCTTTCCTTTTCTTCTCCGTCTGACTTTAATTTTCTCTTCTTCCTCTGCTCCTCCGGGTCAGCAGCTGTCAGGTATTGAGAGGAGAAGAGGGGGGCTGCCCGCTGCTGCGCCGCCGTTCGCCACGACACACGCCCACCTCCGAGTCACATCTGGTGCGAGGAGCGAGCGCTCCGATAAGTGAACCGAAGCCGATGGTGCACCACACAGATGTTGCCCCCGCTACTTTCCCCTCTAAGTCTTCCAAATCTCCTTGAGAGAGTCGCACACACTTCGGCCTCCTCCTGATAAAAGTTTGTTGAGTGAGAGTCTTCATTCTCCACGTGGGTGGTCTAGCCCGTACATTCACCACACCGGTGTGAAGGAAGCCTATGGCATGCTGTACCTGCGCCTCATCCTCCTCTGCCCCCTCTACAATCTCGTTAACTGTGTCTATTACATTCGAGGCCGCCCGAGGGCTTCCAAAATCCTCCCGGATCTCCAGCGGCGGCTGCAAGGCCGTATCTTGTAGATGCACGTCTCTGCAGCCTGGCGGCCAGGGCAGCAGGGTGAAATTGAATTAGCCGTTGTGAACCTGTGGCCTTGAGAAGATAGATGTGTCAGAATCAAAAAGAGAGGGCTGAACCAGAAAGTTCTGAAGTAGTCTTCCTTTTTTTAGGCACTGAGGGCTGTCTTTAAGCAACTAATGACGAACAGCCCTGAAAGCTGCAGACAGGGGATCTTCTCTCTGTCCAAAGCAGGGGTGAGCTCAGGTCATGCTGTGTTCCTCTGAAGAGGAAGCAGGTCAGGAGATCAAAAGAGGCTTTTTTTCTGATCTTCTCCAGTGGTGTCAACTTCAGTGACAAAGCCACGTGTGTTTGATTGACTGAGGATGGATTTGCCAAAGTATTTGCTTTTGTTTTTTGGTCCGTTACTGAGTAAGTAGTATTTTTTATCAGAAGAAGCTTACAGTGCAGTTTGGTGCTTTGCTTTCAGGATCAATAGTTGTAGCTCATGGGCAGGCTCACTCATTGAGAGGAAGGAAGCAGCAACCTTCTGTCTTTCCTGCAGCATCTTCACTTTAAGTGTTCCTGTCCTCTTTCTATAACTTACACTAATGTAATTGCAGTGTTGTCTAAAAGTGACAGCTCTTCAAGTTGTTTGAAAATGTTCAATTATTAAAGGCCACACAATTGAAGGTTTTAACATTTACTAAACTATTTTAGAGTAACTCTACTTGGGAAGAAAATATGAGGGCAGGGATTTTTTCAAACTGGGATATTTGGGTAATTATTTTTGTTATATTGACAGTAATATTTTTGTATCGCCTTGGGTTTATGCATCTAAAAGTTTTCCGATGGTGATTTAAAAAAAAAAAAAAAACTACTGTTAAAAAGTTTAGGGTCAGGTTTTTTTTTTTTTAAATAAAACTATTAATATTTTGTTCAGCAAGGATGCATTACATTGATCAGAAGTGACATTGATCAGAAATGATCACTGTTTCCACAAAATATAAAGCAGCACAACTGTTGTCAACCTTGATAATAATAAAAATACATATATTTTTCTTGAGCACCAAATCAGCAGATTAGAATGATTTCTGAAGGATCATGTGACTCAGAAAAGTGCTGAAATTTCAGCTTTGCCATCACAGGAATAAATTATATATCTTTAAATATATTCAAATAGTAAACAGCTATTTTTAATTGCAATAATATTTCACAATATTGCTGTTTTTATTTTTGATCAAATAAATGCAGCCTTGGTGAGTATAAGATACTTCTTTCTTAAACATTAAAAAAATCTTACCAACCCAAACTTTTGATTGGCTATACCTAAAACTTATGGCTGCCTTTTATATTTTAGGAAGATCATTATATTTTTGGGTCCATGGCTTTAAAATGACTGAAAAACCCGCTCATTAAAGCTGGAGACTTCCTACTAAATCAAGGGCCAGACTCTCATGATGTGGAAATCTTCTCAGCGTTTCTGGATCTAAACATGCAGGTCTCGAGGCATGTCACAGTCTCTGCGTTGGGTGTTAAGAGTTTTATCTTCATGCAGTTCCCATAACAAGTGCCCTGTTACTATTTGATATCCTTCTGCTTCCTGTTGAGTAGGATGGGCTGCACTCCAGGGCCCTGTGGCAAATGCCACCTCCAGGGGCTTCCTCTCAGTGCCTGCCAGCAAAGCATTAGGGGCCTCTGATGTCATAGCAAAGGGCCGCTGGGGGTCACCTGGTTGACCAGACCCTACGGCCGCACCAGCGTGTAGGGAAGCAGAGTGAGTGTGCTTCCTGCAGGAAACTTCTCGGAGTGATTGATGATGGCTGCATTGTTCAACCTATGCCACCATTTTGTTTAACTTTTCCCTATTTATACTCTAGTCTAATTCATCGGATCTGACCTCATTCTTCCCCACACCCAGAGCAGAAGCAGCCCAATTAAAGCTTTGGATATGTTCTAGGGTCAGCTCAGACACGCAGCCTGGCACAGGCGTCATTTCCCTCTGGCTGTGAAGGTGATTCAGAGAGCGTTCCTCAGGTGTGGCGGGGACGCGGTTTCTCTCGGGAGGGCACTGACGCTGTGTTGATTCAGTGCCGAGCGATTGCCTCCAGCTCTTCCTGTGTGGTGTTTGTCTTTGTCTGGGCTGGCTGATTTTCCACTCTATCGTTTATGACGATCTCTTGCTTTCATCCTCTTTGGTGGGGTCAGAGGTCATCAGTATTTTCAGGGCCATGATCTACATTTGGTAGAGTGTTCTCTCTCCATTCTCTGCCATTTTACTTTGGATGTGTGTGTGTTAAACTGAGAAAGCAGCCAAAAACTTTAACCCAAAATATAACCCAAATATAGCTTCATTAACTTCAAATGAATATCTCCAATTCTGGGATTTCATTAACAGAGTGTGTAACCAATAGACAGAAGCAAGGGTCATCATTTGACCAAGGGTGGACATGCATGCATTTGAGAATAATTTTTGTTATTTTTCTTTTGGAATGGTATGGTTGAGACTATTTACAACACAAATAAATATTTTCACACTTTTTGCATAATTTGACAAAATTAATTATATAAAATATATATATATATATATTATATATATATAAATATATATATATATATATATATCCAAAGTTGGATGAGTATTCAGGATATTTTCCAGTATCCATATCAAAATTTTATAGGGTTTGGGTGTGTTTGTTTTTCCTCTGACGTACTTTCCTAATTGAAAATGGTGCCCTGACCTCAACTGGGCAACACTCAAAAAAATGAGGTGTTGGCTTTACTTAACTTTTTTTTGTAAACAGGCACCACCGGTTCCACATAACTGTTTTGTTAAACAAACATAATATGTTCATGTAACTTCAACATCATAGAATTTGGTCATTTTAAGTGACCCAATTAAACTCTGAGTTAATGAGTTAATTAAGTTAATAATTGAGTGATGATTGAGCATTATTGAAGACACCTGATGTTAACAATCAGAATCTCTAAAGGAGAAAACCAGAATTTTTAAGTCACCATTATGGAGATAAGTATTTGTTTTAGTTGGGCTCTTGACCATTAACTTATTAACTTTAGATTTTGATTGGTTGCTGTACATGAGTTATAACAGCCGGATGTACAATGAACTAAGGTGATCTGATGGTGTTGGTTGTGTTTTAACGTAATCAGTATTTCACAATCATTTGACCTCAATCACTGAACTCCTATTGAACACAATTTCTGAGTTAAGTTTACCTTACTGTCATCGTAGAGCATACTATTTTTAGTCTTTTCAATGAAATTCAAATGACCAAATCAAGAAATAAAAAATAAATTTCTTAAAAAATATTTTGAGTAGGCACACACAGACATCAGGAATCAACATATGAATCTCAGCAATGGTGACAAACAGATCATAAGCTCATTATTTATTCATGCAGCAATGCATGATGGGAGCCATGAATGAGTTTTGATTGGTGGCACCCAGAATGCACTGCAACATGCTTTATAATTGTCACCATTGTTGAGATTCACAGGCTGAATCCTGATGTCTGTGTGTGCCTACTCAAAACATTCTTTAGGAAGTTTCTTTTTTATTTATTGATTTGATCATTTGAATTTCATTATGTCTAAAAATAGTATGCTCTACAATGACAGTGCTGCTATTATCCGTAAGGTGAAGTTAACTCAGAAATTCGGTTTAATATAAGTTCAGTGACTCAGGTCAAATAATTGTGAAATAATGATTATGTTATAACACAACCAACACCATCAGATGACCTTTGTTTATTGTTCATCTGGCTGTTATAACTCATGTACAGCAACCAAACAAAATCTAAAGTTAATAAGTTAATGGTCAAGAGGCCAACTAAAACAAATACTTACCTCCATAATGGTGACTTAAAAATTCTGGTTTTCTCCTTCAGAGATTCTGCTTGTTAACATCAGGTGTCTTCAATAATGCTCAATCATCACTCAATTATTCACTTAATTAACTCATTAGCTCAGAATTTAATTGGGTCGCTTAAAATGACCAAATTCCATGATGTTGAAGTTACATGAACATATTATGTTTGTTAACGAAACATAGTTATGTGGAACCGGTGGTGCCTGTTTACAAAAAAAAGTTAAGTAAAGCAAACACATCATTTTTTGAGTGAATGTCAATTTTTGTTTTGTATCCCACTGACAGGTGCCCTGAAATTTAGTGTTTAACTTATTTTTTTATTTATCTTAATTTTTTTTTTTTTTTTTTAAATTAAGCTACAGAAACCACAGAAAGGTGTCTACAAGAAGTGATTATCCCTGTTACCTTGGCTTTGTTTGTGCTGTCCCTCAACCCTTACATCTTCTAGCCCTCTCCCTTCTTTTTTCCTCCCATCTCATTGAACATGCTTTTCATTATGGACATTCAGTTCATATCTGCACATCAGAGCACAGGCCCTCTGCCCACCCTGGTCAGCCAGAACCAGGGGCCAGTGCTGCCCTTTGGTGAGTCTGGAGATTTATTCTAATAAGTACTGCGCTTTTGACAGGTTAAAAGCTGACCTCTGCCGCCCGCCAGATATCCAGGTGTCAGCGTCCTTGTGTTCCCTGTCCGCTTTTATCAGCTGGGCAGGGAAATGTAAATTAAAAGAAGCATAAAAATAGATGATGGGACATGTACCTTTCTCTCCTTCCTTTTCCTTGCCTCTTTGTTTTGTTTAAATCTCCAGTTGCCCTCTGTGCTTGTGTGCAAGTAGCATCAAATTGAAGAGGCAGCCTGTTATTTATGTTTACGGAAGTGTTAGCTGTCATTTGACCTGTCAAGTAGAGCATGGTACCGATGCTAGGACCAACTTTAGGCATGAAGGATTGAACACATGTTTTCTCACTGGAAACAAATTATAGGCTTTTCATCTCTTTTGATAGATAAAGTTGACTGTTTGGCACTGAATCCAGCTGCCGCTAATTTTAATTATTAAATAGGACTCTTAATTAGTGTGCATTGTTAAACCTTTGTTCATAGGTTTTTGCAAACAATGCCTCTGAAAGCACATTATTGTTGTGTCATGACAACTCTTAGAGTGTTTGGCATGGTAATGGGTATGACAATGTTGATATATTTGGTCTTGGTGGAATAGATCTGCTATAAGCTGCTGTTGGTTATTGCTGCTGCAGAGCAAGTATGGGACTTGTTTCTACTGCCAACATGCACAACACGCTGCTGCTAAGACATGCTGCTGCTGCTGCTGTACAATATTGTGTACATGAATTGCCCCCTGTAGATCTATACAGGTGGAGTTGGGGAAGGTGGAGGGTTTCTGAAAACATGTTGCACTGCTACAGCAAATGCAGATCAAGTATTTGAAAGTTGAGCATGCAACCTCATTGGCTTCTGATACCAATCAGCTGTGCCCAGTCTACAGCCATAGCTGATTGATTTTAGAGAATGATGTGAATGCAACCAGGTTGAGTTAAGAACCCATTAGCCCGCATCATCTAGAGTTTCATGTCAGAGCTTTGTTTTTATCCTTTAGTATCAGTATCAATCGTAAAAAAAAAAGAATTCCATGCCTTTTTCCATTGTCTGATATCCCAGTTCTCTACTAAGACCAAAATGATTGAAACGTTGATTGTCTATCATTAATATAATTTGAGAGCATTGAGACATGTTGTCTTTTTTTAAAAAAAAAATTAAGGCCTGTTATCTGCCCTGGCAAATTTATTTCTTAATCAATTTCAGTTCCACTTCTGGATCAGATCAACACCTTGATGGGCTTTAGAACTGGGAAAAATACCAGAACTAAATGATGTTCAGTTCTGTTAAAGCTTCTTGCATTCTTCTGCCAACTAATGTTGTCTGATTTCTGAATAAATTACTCCCATGATCCAGTTCTTTTTAGTGATTAAAAAAACATGTAGCACAATCAGTGTGGTCTGATTCCCAAACGAATGACTCTTATGAACTTATTTTAGTGACAAAAATATACATCACTTCTATGTACTGTAGTCAAATCACGGAATGAGTGCATTTGTATTATCCATATTATGGACGAGTCTAGAGTCCACAAAATGAAATTTAAACTAGTCCACATGCTCTGCATTTCTTTGTGTCAGCTGTGCAGTCGTACTCAAGCACGTGTGACTCTTCTGGTTTCAGCATCTGCCATCTTATTATATGAGGACACTCCAAACTGTTTTTAGATACACATAGATTGATATTTTTAAATATCTTTTAAAATGTCATTTATTCCTGTGATGGCAAAACTGAATATTCAGCAGCCATTACTCCACTCTACAAGTAGACTGGAGTAATGCAGCAACCAGTAGACAGTAGATTTCTCAATGTAATAATAATCCAGATTATTAAAACATTTTGTTAAGGAATATCACAAATCATCTATGTTTTAATTTGAATAGTAATCCTCTGTTGTGCAGTACTTTGTTTGCAGAAAGATGAAAGCAGAAAAATATTAATTTCATTTGATTTTAAATGATTAATTAAATTGTTGAAGTTTTATTCATTCTTTAAATTACCACAGTTGATAATACATTTTGTTAAATCATAAAACAGAATCCAGAAAAATTAAAAGGAAATTTCTTTTTAAAAAATGTTAATTTGTTAAAGATCTTTGAATTCAATTGATTAGCAATCCTTTATAATTAAAATTGAATTAAACCCAGGGTTTCCGCGGGGTCTTAAAAAGTCTTAAAAAGTCTAAAATTCTAGACTTTAAATTTAAGGCCTTAAAAAGTCTTAAAAACGGCCAGATTTTCATCCTAGGTCTTAAATTTCATTTAGTCAGGTCTAAAAAAGTGTTTACCCTCGTTCATTTCCAGAAACACTTGCCGCAGAAAGTTATTACAAAGTAGCAAAAAAGTATCGAGTTGTAGCCTACAAAGCGGAGCTCTAGAGCAGGGGTCTCCAACACGTCGCTCGCGTGCTCCAGTAGTTCGTGGCTTGACATGAGCTAGCTCGCCAGAGGCCGTTCACATATCGCGTCTTTTCCGCACTCAAAATGTATACAGTTTGTTCAAATGTAGGCACGCGGCAAGCGTGCTCATAATTGAAGCGACGCGTTAATTTTTTTACCAGGCGCAACGAGATGGAAAAAATCTCAACTTTTCAGAATGCCGCAAATGCACGCACCGCAGGTCATGTGACAGGAACCAACCAATCACCCCTTTCCATAACAACATTGAAAGCTCCGTCAACATGAAGGATGGGTGGCTCACCCAAACACTACTAATAAATATATAAGCTAATGTGTAAATGTCAGTAATTTTTTTGACTCATTCTTTTTATAAAAAAAAAATATTTAAAGGCTGAAATAGGAGGTTTAACTTTGTATAAAACCTTTTTTGTCAAAACTTTATTTGAACTTGTACATGTTAGTAGATTACATGTTGCAAGACACTCTTTTAAAATCTAGCCATCATTTTTAATGGTATTTTAATGTTTATGTAAACAAAAAGTGCATATTGATGCTAATAAATTTGTTATTTGCTGTTTTTCGACATAAAACTTGTTGAATTGACTGTAGTATTAGTACTTTTTGAACAGGATTCTGTGATAACCGTGATAATTTTCACTTTAATCATCTCATCATTTCCTCTCTAGTTATGATCAACTATGATCAACTAAAATCAACAATAATTGTGTTTTTACAGTATAATATGCAAAAGTACAATTTCTATTAAAAAAATATCTACCTCTCCTCTCTCTCACACACACACACACACACGATAGATAGATAGATAGATAGATAGATAGATAGATAGATAGATAGATAGATAGATAGATAGATAGATAGACAGATAGATAGACAGATACTCTAATGATCCCGAGTTAACTATCTATCTAACTTGGATAATGCGTCGTGTATGTCTTAAATTTCAATCTTAATGGTCTTAAAATGTCTTAAAAAGGTCTTAAATTTGACTTACTGAAACCTGCAGAAACCCTGAAACCGTTAAAACAGAAACCAGAAAAATTCAAATGGAAAACCGAATTTGCAGAAAATAAACAGAATTTAGGGGAAAAATAGAGCCCTACTGAAATTGTTAGGATGAATCATAATTCCCATCTTGATAACAATAAGATTTTCTATGCTTCTCAACTCCATCCCTCTTTATCTTCCTCTGTTTCGGTCTCTTTCTCTAAGTGGATCAGGCATAACATTGACTAAACGGTTTGTTGCATTAATCATTACAAAATTCCAGATCTAATTGTGTCGTTAATCTCTCAGATGATGAGTGTTTTTCTTCTTCCTGACGTCTGATGTTTGTAATGATGTTCAAATCGAGAGAAGATGATTTAAGGCTGGTATTATGCCAAGGACAAAGGATAGCAGATTCTATATAATGTGCTGTTTTATTCAGTGCTTGTTCCTGTATGTTTTCAGAATGCTTTGGATGTTTCTTTGATGTGCGGTTCAGACATATCAGGGGATATGGAGTTTACCGTGTGTTTGGGCGTGTGTTTGTTGGGGTGGGTGGTGGGGCGTTCTTTGTGGTGTCTGATTTAGTTTCTGTATGTTAATAGATTTTAAGTGGCACATCTTTGAAGTGCCTACCAGGAGGTCTGCGAGTGGCTATATCGTAACAGCTCACAGATGCCATTGTATATGACTGTTATTGGTTTAGCAGAGCAATCAGCCACATCCTTGCAACATGGAAGGCAAGCACCACTATAGAAAATGTGGACAATCTGATAAAACCTCAAGACATCTTAATTTAGAACATCTCCTGAATAGACTGACATCCTTACAAATCATTTATTGTATTTATCACATTTTCCCATCCATTTTTGTTAACATTACATGTTTAAGTGAAGAATTGATTTTGGAATCCATGTTTGGTTATTTTATCCACGAGTAGATGGTCAAATGATGACCCTTGCTTCTGGCTATTTGTTACACACTGTTAATGAAGTCCCAGAATTGGAGATATTCATTTTAAGTTTTTGAAGTTATATTTGGGTTATTATTGTGATGTACACTGTAATGACTGTGCACTCAATGTTTTTGGCTGCTTTCTCAGTTTGTCATTTAAAATCTGCAATTCATGATTTTTTCACATTTTTCACAGCATAATGCCATTGTTTGCACCCCAGTTTTTGCCGCAGCCTTGACTATGTGTGCATGTTTAGAGGTGCATGGAATGTTTGATGTTTCTTTTGAAAAAAAAAAAAAAAAGTTATTGGGCAAATGCCAGTGGAGTGACCGCTTTCCATTTCTTATGCTTTTTTGCAGTTATTTGACTCTCCCTTTAGTTCTGACTGAATAAATTGATCAGCACTGCATGGTGACTTGAGATTTTAGGCCGTTAAGTTGCCTCTCCATTGTCGTGTCCATTTCAATTGGCTGGGGCTGTGACCAAGATGCTTTTCTATTGGCTACCTGGATAACAGCATCCTACCCCCACTGTCTCAGCAGTCGTCATGGCTGTGAATCTACTTATTTAGGATTCACGATGAGCAGAAAAATAGGGAGGACTCTCGGTGCAAATATCTCCAGTTCTGGCATCTTTGTTTTGCTATTGATTACATTTTCAGAGTGCCCTCCTGTGGTATGGTGCTCCCTGTGGTGTCTGGGCTGGTAAATTCATTTTGGGACAGAGGAGGCATGCATTAATCTGTAGTGTGTTAAGCCCAGACACATGTCATGCTACCTCACTCCTGCCGCTTGACCTTTGCTCGAGAAATTCCTTTACAAAGGTCACCAGGTTACCATTGCCCACCTGGAGAGATGCTGGTCTCCTCTAAGTCCTGATACATCCATCACCCTGAAGAAAAGGCTGCTGGTCACAGATACTGGGCCACACTTGTTCTGACTCTACACAATAGGATCCACAATATCTTGAATTTCATGGTTACACTGCACTACTGTTCAAAAGTTTGGTGTTAGTAAAAAAATCTTTTTATTTTTTATAAACAAATCTCTTATGCTAACCAAGGTTGCATTTATTTGATCAAAATTAATGTAAAATCTGTTATTTAAATTAATAATACTTCAAAATATTACTTTTTAAATATCTTTTAAAATTTAATTTATTCCTGTGATGGCAAAACGGAATTTTCAGTAGCCATTACTCCAGTCTTCAAGTGTCTAAATAATTCTAAAATGTTAATTTGATTCTCAAGAAACACATTTTATCAATATCAATGTTCGTGCTGCTTAATATTTTTGTAGAAACAAAAATATTTTTCCCATGATTCTTTGATGAATACAAAGTTCAAAAGAACAGCATTTATTTTAAAGTTCTAAATAATTTTAAATCCACTTATAAAGTATATAAATAGTATTAATTTATTTTCAAAACAAAAAGCACACTGTCCCTAGTTTTTTAAATACTAGTGGTGCTTTAAAACAAAATATAATGGGCATTTATTTATAAGATTTAGGGTTAAGGCTAATTTTATAATATAAGAAATATATATATATATATATATATATATATATATATATATATATATATATATATATATATATATATATATATATATATATATATATATATATATATATATAATATATTGTTCATCCATTCTGAATCCACTCAAATGAATATGACATGACAATTGAGAGTATTTCTCTACCTTGAAGTGCTTGAAGTCAGATCAAGAAAAAAAGATCGGGGAGACCATGGATGGACAAAAAGGAGCCAGACAAAGCTCCCCCGAGGAGGAGTGGATGAATAAGCTGGGGAACAAGCTTGGTGTCAACAGGTGGGATGATTCTTAGCCATTGTGGCTGGCTTTGTTCTTCTGCCTGCACCACAATAGGATGTCCCCTGTTGGCCCCTGAATAAATATTGCCAGTACTGAGGCAGAGGTGCACAGTAGCTGTATTGAGCTTAAGTGGAAATCAATGTTGATCTATTGAGCTGGTGCTGCCAACCCCTGCCTGTAACACAGGTGTTTACGTTAATGGCGATGCTGGCACAATCACACACTCCCCTAAAGGTCAAATGGGGGGGTTGTTTACCTTGCAGTGCAGTTCTTTGTTGTGGTGCTGTGATTTCAAGCAGTACCTAACAGCTACAGATAATTCTATAAATGAGAAATGGCAATTGGGGGTCACATGAACACAACAGTTCAGAGAAAATTACATATAGCTTTATGTAATCACTGTACTGAGTTTTTTCTGCACACTGCAACTTTCCTTTGCAGAGATTGTTTTGTATTTCACAAGTTTTAATTAAGCAAGGTACACACCTGATTGTTATAGAATAAGTATTGAAGGCGCTAAATGTCATCACAAAGCCCCCCGTAAATCAATCATAGCTAAATTACACTCTCTCTATACAGTACTACAGGTACTTTATAATTGTAATGAAGAATAACAATGGCTGTTGGTTTAGTAACTAGTATTTCAGTCGTCTTTATTCAGGTTATTTTAAGTGATGCTTCCTTTGGAAGAGTAGATTCAGCTGTGGTGGGCTGCATCTGCTGACGAATTTGATTAGAAGTCGAGGTCTGTCTACCAAATTTTGTTTTCATTTCTCTGTGGTGAGGAACACAAGATCTTACTAATTTGATTTGCAACAAACTCATTTTCTCAGGAGTCGCAGTTCTTCGCCCTCAACTAGCCAAGCAGAACGCCTCTGGGTCACGACGGGCCGTGGATGGATTTAAAAGAGGTTAATGGTGCAACACTGGTAAATTCTCCACCTAAACCCAATTCATTCTATAGATATTAGGTGGATTTTTATTCTATTAGTGCTTTTTCTAGCTCACACGTGAGCATATGACTGGCACAGGGGCGAGAGCGTGAACCAAAGCATTGGTTTATAGTGTGAAAAACAGTTAAGCAGAAGGTTGGCTTCCCCTAACCTCTGTTTGTTGGTCCTGTGGAGAGAAGCCTGGCCGTAGGGGACGCTAGCTGTGGAAATGGATTATGATCACTACAGAGAAACTGTGATATGGCGAATGTGATGAATGAGGTTTGGTAGAGCAGCCAGCACCATACTCCTCAGTCTAAAGACAGTAGCGACTTCTGAATTTTTATCTGAAATGTTTTTTTTTTTACCACAACATTTAAAAATAGGTCGCTGTGTGTGATGCTTCGTGAAGGCAAATGGAATCACTTATTGGATTTAATCTTACTATTTAATATCCTGGATTTTTTTCCCTGAGTAATTACTCACGCACTCCAGACATTTGATACAGAGCTTGGCATTAATAAATCATGTTCTCTAAATTCATAATATCTTCTTGTCTCTAGTAAGGCAACATTTGATATTACATTACAGGCCTAGAGGAATTTTTTTTTTTTTTTTTTTTTTTTTTGCCTGAATCTCATCAAATCATATTTCTAAAAATACTGCGGAACATGCTTCACTCAAATATATGCTGCACATTTTCTTTTTTTTTGGTCCAAACGAGACGACAAATTCCCCTTGCTATTTATTTTCTTTTTGTGCCCCAGTCTTTTTTTGAAAGTCCTTTATTTGATTCCACAACTCCCTCTCTTTCTCTCTTTAACCGATTCTCTTGATAGCAATTTAATTTAATCTGGGGGGCTCCAAGCAGCTATGTCCTTTGATGTTTCTTTGACAGGCTCTCATAACACATCAGATTTGATCTAACCTTTCTTGGTGGATAGAAAGAGAGAATAAAGATCAATTATTAGGTGAATTTGAAGTTGCATTAGAGGTTTTTTTTGCCACTTCCTAGTTGCTTTAAGTGCCCATCTGTCTAAACATCTCTCAATTTTTTCCTCCTTTTTTCTGATCATTTCCTCGACTTATTCATGAGCCATGGGAGCCACGCTTTGTAGTCTCCATGTAGCCGTTTCGGCCTACCCCCACTGAATACAGCTATGTGCCTGCATAAAATATCTTTTTCACCCTGCCTGCAAATTCTCTGAACTCTGTTCACATGAATGGCCCAACTTTCTGAAGCTTTTTTTCTCTCTTTACACCCTCTCACACCCTCCCTCACTCTCTCATCCTTTGCGTTGTGTCCTTCGTTGTGGATTTGTATGCAGAAAATCACTGCTGTGGCCACAAAGCACAGTACATCACTCCAGATCATTTTCAGACACCCTGCTGTGTGAGTTATAAAGAAGGATCCCTTAATGACACTTTGACTATTAACAATGTTTTAAGTCAATATGTCTCTTTTAGTTTTCCCTCTATAGGCCAATAAATGTTAAAAATGGTGTGTTTAATGCAAGTGGGTCAGACTTATAGCGGAGTAGAGGTTCTCATGGCTCATGTCTCTACTACCAGCCATATTTTTCTGTGCGTGCGTGTGCGTGCGTGCAAACATTACACATTATGTACTGTGCAAACTACATTCAAAATGTTTTACATGACTCTCCTTTGGGAGGAGATTGTTGCTTTGTACTGTAACTACTGTTATGGAATCAGGACGTCACAGACACTAATGCAGGAATGTTCCAGTCAGTCAAATCACAGCCAAATACGGTGCTTGTGCCACGCTCTGAATTCCCAGCATCCCAAACGGGCGTTAGCTGCATCACCTCGACCCGTGGCATGTTTGCGCTGTTTAAACGGCACACCTCAAATGAGAATGACCCATGGTCGTCTGCGAGGTTACTTTTGCCTGAATCCCCTGGCAGACTGCCAAAGACAGTATTTTCACAGAGGCACCACACAGATCATCTCGGGAAGACAGAGCTGTGGTGTGTTTCAGTGGCTGCTCGTCTTAAAGCGCTCATCTAGCTGATTGCACAGTAAGCAGACTGGGGATGCGGCGCTTAGCGGCTGGTGTCACAATCTGCCCCTCACAATAGCCTGGGCAAGTGCCAACACAGACAATCTGGAAAGGGTTTTAGTCTAGTCTATTTTCAGTAAGCAAAAGGTTTAAAAATAACAGTCAGAGCTTTTTATTAACTAAACAGAGCGGAGGAACGGATGGTAAGTGAGAGTGAAGCCAAGGTATTGTATTTTGAATGGAATGTCTGTGTCTGGTAATGCAGTTGTGTAATTGATTTAAATGTTTTGTTTCTCTAGTATTCTACTTTTCAGTCTTCAAATCAGGTGTTCTTATTTGATGAGAAACAGGACAGCAGATCTACTGCCACAAATGTATAAAATTTTAAAACATTGCCATTCATTTGTAGTGTGGTAGTTGCTGAGTGACAGAGTTGTCTTGATCAAATGGCTGTTGTCAGGGCGCCAGCATTGTGTCTGGAAGAAGCCGGGCAGAGGAAGAGGAGGATGCTGTGTCGTATCTTTTTCTCCTGGGCAGGGTACAGGAACTGGAATCAGGCCAGCCTACAATCACCGTTGTAGGCCGGTAGCCAGCTAAGCATTAGAGAAAACCCTCACGGTGGACGAGGAGCTCAATGAACTCAAAGCGTCTCTCTTCCAAGTGCATTTAATGCGGTATTGTTGAATGTTGGTGGAACGT
Organism: Chrosomus eos; assembly: GCA_036326025.1. Taxonomy (NCBI): domain Eukaryota; kingdom Metazoa; phylum Chordata; class Actinopteri; order Cypriniformes; family Leuciscidae; genus Chrosomus; species Chrosomus eos. Next base: position 17,581,787 of record CM070826.1, on the reverse strand, counting down.
TAAAGGAACATTGGTGACAAATATTAAACATCGGGATGATAGCTGGTTTGAAGTAATTACTTTTAACTGACTGTGATGACAATGACTAAATTATGGACTCTAAAAGGCTCTTGAAACATTTCCATATGTTAGATGAACCAGTATTTGTGTTGCTTTGACTGATGAGACGAGACATACTCATGACAGACATTCTGTTATAGTTGTTTGAGGATTTTCATAGTTCAAGTAGACTTCAAAGTACTCCAATATGAATTAAAATAGTTTTCATTTGCTGTGTTTTCATGTTTCTTTCTTGTTTGCTTTCCATCTGTGAGCTAACTCCAAATTTGCCCGTGACCTAGTTTAGGTCACATTAAGTTATTACAAATTTTGACGGAACCTGATACCAAGTGGAACCTCCCAGAAGCTTGTAAAATGGATGCAAACAAATGGCTGTCGGTTCCTAATGCGTTTGCTTTACGTATGTGGGTGCACGAGGGTAGCAAAGGGAGCTGTAATGGATCATGTTTGTGTTTTTTAATAAACCCAAGCAATATTTCAGAATTAAGGACAAGCATCTGTACATCTGCATCAGAAGATAAGCAAATTTCAAGGATATTTAAGGCAAACGGCAGTCTTATGTGACTGCGCTGAGGACGTACCTTTGTCCGACTCAGCACCTCTTTTGTTGTGTGTGCTCCACACTCAGCCTACATTTAAGGGTGAGTGATAAATGAGAAAGTGTTGGGTTTAATCGACTGAGGCTCAGTACACGTTACTCTTTGGATGCTGGGGAGGGACATGGATAATGGAAGTATTGTTTCACCCAGTCGCCATGTCTCAGCAGGGGGAGGTTGTGGGAATAGCAAGCCATCCTGGTGGACAGGGGTCTGACTGCACTTCACATCAACCTTCAGATCCTATACAGACAACCCCCTGCTACCCTCCTGCCTCCAGTATGCCCGGCAACTATTCTACATCATTCTATCAGACATATTCATTGTTGTTTATTCCCTGCTTCACAGATTCAACAGCCATTCAATTGAGTGATGCGCTGAAATGAAAATTCTTCACTAAAATAGAAAATGATCGGCTTACTGGTTCAGAGAACATAAATTAATCGTTTTGAATATCTGATAGTTCTTCATGTTATAATATTAAGTGATTTACACTAACTGCCTTCTGTTGATTTAATTTATAGTAAAAAGGATAGTTATGTAAAATATGTAATATTGAACAACACTGTTCAAACTTAATTTTAGCTTTTTTAACACTTGTGATATGCAAAAAATATAAGCACAATGTCTTTAAAATATCTCAGATTGATATTTACAATCTGTATTTCAATAGTTTGTGCATATTTAGTAATTTGCAATCACATTAGAATTTTGACTGTTATACAAGCCTATATCTCTAGTCTTCAGTGAGACTGCTGGATTTCTCCACATGCATTTCTAGACGCATCAGAGGGGGTTCATGAGTCTCAAACATGGGCTCTTCAGTAAGATACCATCATCAGCTGGTGTTTGTTGAATAGGATTAAACCTGGATCATCCATTACATGGATGATGCTTTTTCTGTCAAAGTTTCTGATATTTGATGATTATTATTATTTTTTAATATATATTTTTTTATTAATAATTGTATAATAATAATAATAATAAACACATAGTACACGCTTAATATTGGCTTATCTGTATCAGCCATAATTTTAACCTGTGTGCATCCCTATCAGTAAACCTAAGCCATGGACTCAATGCATGCAGAAGGCAAAAAGCCTGTTTGTTAATTTTAAATGTCATTTTATCTGTGAATTTCAGACTCAGAAAAAATTGAATAATGGGAACTTATCACAGACTATGATGCCGCTTTTCCAAAATAATCATCCTTGCAAATGATAGAAGTTTACCCAACTATGACGACTTCCGATAAACCTCGGTCCATATTAATGCCGTTTATTACATTTTGGAGGGGTTGTGTAACTGCGACAATTTAGATGATCTAACTGGCAGAGATACACAAACAGATACATGGTTACTTACTGGCTAGTCTGTCATGAAACTTTCAGACCTAAGAAAGAAGTCTAAACAACTTGTAAAGATGCAATTCACTGGTGGTGTTTTCACCAATTAATAGGCATAAAATCTGAATTAACATGGAAGCTGTGTCCAAGAGATGCCTATTCACCTCTGTGCTGGCACAGATGCCCATGTTTCTCTGCTTTGACACTAACATCAGTGTGGGGGTGGGATACACAAGGTTTTATGCCTCACCCCACAGAGCAGTAAAATCTTTTTGGACCCACATCACACACTCACTGGTTTTATGGTGTTTGGTGTTGAAACATTTCATTCTGAGAGTGTTTCATCCCCTTGTCTTGTTTTTATACAACTGTGCACCAGTGATCCCAGCATGCACTTTCTTGGCGGAATTGTGTAATGGTATAAAAGTGTCACGTTGTGAGAAATTATCGAAATTTGGCTGGGGGACATAAGAATTTTGACATTATGTCCTTAGCGTTATATTGCTCTTGGTGCGCTCTGTGTTGTACTAGGCAACACTGTGATAAACCTACGGCTTAATATCAGCGAATGCAGTCTTGTAAATTAAATCCTTCAGGGAAATCTTATGGTTTCTAATTAAGTGGATTAGAATTAATCAAACAAGAGCGCTGTGTTGGATACACGTTGGAGGAAATACAGAACATGTACACAGAGTATTACATGTCTTACATCTCATTACGAAACTCATTAAAACTTGCTTAATTACAATCGCTCTTGACCAAATGCGCTTTGTGCGAGCCTTATGAAGTAATTTAGCTCAATTAAAAGTCGCTTTTACTGATAAAAGTTAAAGATCTACATGCGTTTGCTTGCATGATATACATTACAAAGAGGAGGAAGCTCAAGGCAGTTAGAATTTTAAGAGATTTTAACATTGTCAGTCTTTCCAAGTGTTATTTACAAATAGTCTTTTGTGTTTTGGTTTTCAAATAAGACATTTTTCAGTAGGTAAAAAGCTGCATGTTTTTATAACCAGAGTACTAAATTTCTACAGTGACAACGGCTTGTGATTCTTCAAGGTATGGATGCTGTAGACTCTTCCCTTTGATTTCTGTTTGATAGATAATGAATATCTGTGATTTCCCAAAGGTTTCAGCTGTCAAACATCCAGTTTGCATTTACAAAGTGAAGAGAAAGGAACCAGAAAGGCTGCCACATCCTGTGCTGCTCATGTTTTATTGGCTCGTCAATATTCTGAGCTGCACCTGTCTGGGGTGCAGCGGGGCTCAGGGTACCTGGCCAATAGGACATCCATCACCTGCCATCTGAACAAAAGTTCATTACAAAGTCACGGTGGAGTGGTATCTGGTGGATTTAGCTGTATTCTGCTATTCTGTTTGTTGTTCCCGTTGTCATAACAAGCCAAGGTTGATCTCGGCAAGGCGGCGTGTGCAGGGTTGCTAGCAAAACAGCAGGAAAATGCAAACGGGGAGGGGGTCTAATCCCCCCCGAGAAGCCCCCGCACCAAGCCCTTTGATCTACCTCATCCTACCTCTTCCAATCACTTCAGCTCCGTGACCCCTCTCTCCCCGAATCTGCCTTGATTACTGCCAATACAATTTTAACATGGAAAAAGAAAATCGCATATGTATTCGTGGAATCCTCTGCCCTTTCTCTGCCCACCAGGCCTGGCCTCCTCTCCTCTCAAAGGTCCTGACATAACCCATCTCTCCATTTCCAGTGGTGTATGTAGTTTTCATTGTAAAGCAGATATGTTTTTGGCTTTTAAACTTAGATTTTTGTTTGGATTTTTGTATCTAACCTTTGTGTGGTAGACAGGAATAGTTTCATGAAAACACACTTTATTTTATGGAATGGTAATAAGCACTGATCTGTTGTAGTGTATTTGGATGGCTGGTCTGTAAAGCCTGACCTTTAATGTAAAACCCTTGCTTTGTTGTCATGTTGCATCAAAGCAGCCCAAGTAGAATAATTTAAAGGATCCAGTGGTGTTATACGCTGTCGCTGATGATGATAAATATTCTCTCAACATGTCTATAAAAATTTGTTTTGTCCTTTCAGTAAAAAGGGGTCCAAGGGGTATTCTGTAATAAATAGAAAGTTCAAAAGAACAGCATTAAAAAAACGTATTACTGGTAAAAATGAAAGAAAAGAAAAGCTGTTCTTTTGAACTTTCTATTTATTAAAGAATCTTGAAATCTGTGTCACATAAGCATATTAGAATGATTTCTGAAGGATCATGTGACACTAAAAATTGGAGTAATGGCTGTTGAAAATTATATTTTGTATAAGTTTAAACTTTGTTTACACTCTAAATGGAACTGAAGTGAATAGAAGTGATTACATTGACTTGAATTGTCAGTCGATTAGAATTCTTTTATGTATTTGGATCCCGAAGCAGTTGACACCTGCTTCCTTTAAGATCTTTGAACATGCAGGACCAAAGAGTCCAATCCTCATCTTGTTTTGACACGTGTGCCCCTAGCTTTGGACCAATCACTGCTCCACTAGCCACTCAGCAGGAACAATAATCCAACAGCCTTCTGACACATGGTCTTAATCAGGGAATCATATGGGCCTGATGATGGTTTGTAGCAATAGAATTCATACTCCACTCACCCGTACCCAGGATTGCTAAGACTTCAAACGGTCCAGTCCCCAAAGGTTTTGTAAGGTTCACAGTTTTACTGTTGTTTTGAAGTCAGAGTTCCTCTTTGTCCAAGCGGGAGCTTGTGTTTACACAACTGGCTTGGCATGGAACTCATCTCCCCCTGGTTCTTCTCTCCTCATCTGTAAATAATGCTGCCGTCAGACTCAGGTCTCTTTAGCTGAAAGCTCTTGCAAGCTTGATTTTGAGACATTTATCCTCTGTTTTAACTTCTGCATTAGATCTGGCCTTTGGGACCTCTGGCAAGTTCAGTGTCACTGGCCAGCATGCTGGTAATTGGTAATAGCTTTCTGGCTTTTCTTGGAATGAAGTAATGAGTGAGACGCAGAGCTTGTTTCTATAGGGAGATTTTCTTCATCGATAATGTGCGTTTTGACCATGTGAACATTTTGGAAAAACTCTTAAAACACACTTCACATTTTGACTTGTTTATTTGGTCCATTTACATGTACAATATCTAAATATTTGACAATAATATTTTGTTTTTAGGATTTTAAAGGGTTTTGAAAAAGACAACAAATATTTAATATATAATTTACTGTGTGTTTACTTGTGTGGGGAATATATAGCTGCTCCTTACCTTATAAATTCAGCACAAAGCCCTGAATCAAAACACAGCATAAGGCAAGGGATTAGCCATTGACAAATGTGCAAGATAAATCTGAATCTCATGTAAGCAACTTTAATTATGCCTAATTTGTTGGTACAGTGAGTGGGATTACAGTTCAGATTGAATTAGGCTGTCTCACAGGTAGCCACAACTACTGACACATTAAAAATGTTGTTTTCAGCCATTTTTTGTAACACCTACCTAAAGCCTTAGACAAATTAAAAACATGTTCTCAATCCACGAAGAAGAAACAGAGATGCCAAAATGCATGTTTCATTTTCCTGCTACTCTGTCTGTCAGTGGCTCAATATGTTTCTGGGAATCCCAAGAGTGCCTCCTCAAACTTGATCATTCTGTTTCTCCTCCTCCTCCTCCTCCTAGTAATGTCTTTAAGGCTCAAGCTTATTTGGATCTCACTATATGGTGTGTTGGTCTCCTTCGCAGACTATTGTGTAATAATTCTCTGCTCCGTACATTTTAGGGTCTATAAATAATTCATTGGGCACTTGAGACTCTTGAACCACCATAAGCGCTTTGATGGCCTTTTGGGTTGTTTGCAGTGTAGAAAACATGCTGGCGCTCACTGTAAGAAGCTGATCGTGGTGAGTCCTGTACATCTAGGAGGCTGCCGAGCCTGAATTGACTGAACCTGTTCTTTGAGAAAGTAGTGAAGTGGAACACCTGGACCACTGTGCCCAAGAACTTATTTGATATGTTGGGGAAAGACAGTCGGTGAGTGCCAGGAGGCTGCACGGGGGTCAGGCCACCATCTTGCTCACTCGATGAAGAGAAGAGAAGCCCAGCGGCACCTGCCTTATTAGCACTGTGCCACCTTCAGTTGACGTAACCTCCGCCAACCTCTGGTGGAATATATATATCATCCGCAGGGCCGTTCCTATACTGTAGGCCACGCAAACGTATTAGTACAAGTTTTTGCCGATTAACTAATTCAGAAGTCAGCTTCATTATTCCACCCTTAATTAAGATCACAATGCAAATTCCTTCATTAATAGTGACATGGACAATTTCTTCTTGGCTCCATGGGGACACGATTATATGCAGGCCCCGTTGAGCAGGTTGCGAGGTGTCACCACGTATTCAAATGGCGTGCTTGTTTAATTGTAGTAAATGTAGCATGTCCGCATAGGTAAAAGAGTTTTGAGGGCCTGTGAAGGAGGGGGTACAGCTTGGGCTGAGGCCCCTTCGCTCCCCCAGGCAGCTGTTTGCGGGGCCCTGGCTGCTCCCTTGGGGCCTCTGCAGGACCGTGTTGTTGGACTCTTGTCTTTTATGGCGGCAGCAGTAAACATGACAGGCTGTTTGGGTACCATCTGTTTAAAATGGCTGCCGCATGGTAACAGGGAGATGAACTTGAGAGCTGGTTTGTGTCTGTCTCCGTGCTAACAGTCTTGTCTTCACATCTCTGCAGGTGGACGTTTGACGGGGGAGGCGTGGATGTGTCCAGCCAGTGGAACCTGGCGTCTGCTTGAATGCCCGTCAACACTGTACGCACCCACGAATTCACACAAATGCACATGCATGTAAACGGGGAAAAAAAGCTCTTCACAGCTCTTCGGTTTCTGACAGATTGATCGGAGTTGCCAGAACATTCTGTGGCTGTCAGTTTTGTAGCAACTAAATCATTTTCCCCAAAGATTTAAGCATTTGAAATTAAGATTTTACGCAGACAATCATATGCCAAAAAAAAAAAAAACTACTGCAAGTCACATGCATTAAACATTCAGGTGACAATGTTTTGATGATTTACTGACCATCCATTGACCCCCTTTGCATAATTAACATCTTTTCTAATAAGATTGGTCTCCTTTGGTGGTAGATCACCACTGCATTTTATAGCACCAGTGATAAACTTATCTGGTGATACAATGTACAGTTTGCCAACATAAAATAGACAACATAAATAATGTAATGCTTAACAGGTCAGTAGGTTATTCAAACAATTGTTTAAGGAAAAGTCTGTTTTTTTTTCTACAGACCCTTTGCAGAATCTCCACAGACCCCCAGATGGAAATCCCTGGCTTTATACGCTGATATTTTTCTAACAGTATATCAAGAATATCCAGTTTTTCTACTCTCATTTGTAACATTAGAAACACTCTTTTTGTATTTGTGTCCCTAAACATACAGTTTTGAACCTGTAGCTGGGTCTGTTTTCTCCACCCATTCCATTTACATTGAATAGGTCATTGGTAGCCAACTAGGTGGAACTAATTTGGCACAGAAGTGTGGAGTGACTGGGCATTGTGTCACATGAAGCCACTGGGATATAATGAGGAATACTTGATTAGTGTTAAGCAGGAGAACATGTCTGTCTAAGCCAAGCGTGGAATGGGATCATGCTCAATGGCATGTAGTTAAAAATATATTCAAGAATTACAATCTTTGTAATACTTAATTTTTTTATTAAATATTCACTATATAATAAAATTAAATAAAAAAATCTGTTTCATTAGATACATTTATATCATTAGATAACAAAGTTTGTTAGATTCATTTATCAAATGAGGCAAAATTGAAGCTGTTTATTATAGGCATTTTAAACATTTTAATATTTTCCTAAATCATTATAAACGTTACCCGCAACACTTAGCATAATATAGACTGAATATTCATGCAATGACCCTGTTCAAAGTTGAGGGTGTTTATTCATGGGTCATGAATACTTAAGCTTTTTTCCTTCAGATTAATTTCCGCCTCTGTCTGTTTTGAATGGGACCATTACAGTTGTGAAGCTCTAATTAAGCACTACCTTTCAATACAGAAGGCTCTACCATCTGGTTGTTGTCTGATGCACCACAAACATAAGGGCACTGACAAAAACTGAGATGAGAATTACAACACAAAGCCAAAAAAAAAAAAAAAAAAACACCCATAACTTTTCAAATTAAAAATGCCAGCACAAATGTTTCTCGCACAATAGAATGTAAACAGTATCTGTGCAGTGATGTACCCTTTCATGTGATATCAAGGGGATATAAGCATAATTAATCAATTCTAATATTGTCAATCAATTCAAACATTTAATCAAATTAATTTTATGATATGCTGATGAACCCAATTCAATTAGATGCATTAATCTAATTTTTTTTTTTAAGTATTTATAATTATATGAACATGAACCTTTGCGTTCGCTCACAAAACTTTTGTGTCTCGGGGGAACGCAAAACATTTGAGAGGGAACGCAAAAGCATTGACAAATAATTTTACCTGCATCTTATATTTTTTTTCCACCACCATGTCCCTTTAGGGGCTCCGTACATATTAACATTTGCTGAAATAAAACCACAACCCTGAAATAAAGACAATTTAGAGACATCTGACAAATTTTGGTAATGTTAGCTAAGCATGGATGTTGGAAATCAGAACAGACTTATTAATCACAATGATTGGTTATCTTTCACCTGTAGTCGAGAGGGAGGACCTCTAGACATACATTATGTGGTTATGTGTTACACATTAGCTGTGAAATTTCAGCCACGTCTTGTCTTTGACCGGTCAATATGTCAGCTACCAAATAAATACATAACTGTTTATCTTGAGATCCAGGTGATGTCATGTAGTATGCAAAGCTGCATCTCATGGCTGTTGACTTCTTTAAATCAATACAGATGTGATGATGTTTGTAAATCAGTGAACATGTGAAAGGACTTCAGCTAGATTTAGCTGTGTGAGGCCTAGATCAAATATTGAGTGAATTAAGGAGGGGCTTTGACACATCAAAGACCTGCCTTTCGTCAGAGAGAGATTAAAGAAATCCTTGAAGAACTGGGTGAAGGAGACAAAATAGTCCTCCTGTAACCACACCGCTTCTGCCAGTCAATACCCTGTACCCTGACCCACTGTACACTTAGAATATCATTGAACGAATAGGCCAAAATAAGCCTCAACTGCCTCTTGGCCAGCATCTTCTCATGGAGTTTCTCGGATAACCTTTGACTATGAAAATAGAAGTCATGTCAGACAGAATTGTGCAAATTTAGAATTGAAGAATTGGTTCCCTTTCCATTCTGGAGTAATTGTCCACACTCTACAGGAAGTTGGAATGAAATGAAAGGAAGAGGAATTTACTGAATTGCAAATGAACCCTTTTTACATTTTATTGGGGTTCTCAAAAGCGAAAGTTGTTATAGTTAGATAAACTTCTAAAGCCGTGATCAGGAGACTACAGCAAATATAATTTTTGCATTCCCATTTGCTCAAATAGCATAAGAAAAAAATACGACCTTAAAAAGGGAAAATAAATAGAGAGAAATTGATTGTGTTGGTCAGAAGAAAGATGTTCAATTTACTATCACTCCCTCAGCATTTTTTTTAATTCAATGCCAAGGTAATATAATACGAATATAGTGTTATAAATGTACTAGATGTACTAAATGTAAAGTAAGTAAAAATGTATACACAAATAACACATCTATCTATCTATCTATTCTATCTATCTATTGTTCTATCTATTTATCGTTCTATTAATCATTTTATCTATGGTTCTGTATGTCACTTGATATATTTATCTATCTGTTTTTTTTTTTTAAGTATTTAGTTTATCTGTCTGTCTATCATCTATCTGTTACCATATTATGATTATTTTGAAGGCAGATTGACTCCTCGTCTGTAAACAAGTCCCGCAGGATTAGGCTAAAAAGTCTTTGGGCCATCCTTTAAGGAAACTCACAAGCCATTTCCAGTCCTCCTCTCTCTGTGCCAAGACTTCACAGTCCTGAAAAAGAGGAAGAACCCAGCAGATTAAAACCATCCCAGTCTGTTCTCTCTCCCTGCCTGTTCTTCAAAGACCCGACTCCCGATTGCGTCTTAGATAACGCAGCAATCGGACAAGAGGAGATTTATTTTGGAGAGAGAATAGATAACATGCCATGAACAGAACGGTCACTTGAGTGCACAATTATAAATAAACATTGGGTATTCTTTTTCAGTTTTTGGATGTGGTCATGTCTCTTCGCTCTGGCTGCTTTGCCCCACATCTGATTTGGGGCTCGCTGAGACACGGAAAACACAGATGAGTTAAAAAGGCGTGGTAATGTGCGTGTGATCTGTGCACGGTAGTGAGACGGTGCTGTGGCAACAGAGGGAAGGGTGACTGAACAAGCACAAACCTCATCCCCGTTCTCTTTTCCCCGCCGTGACTGGCTCATAAATATGCATTCAGGTAAGCTGCCACATCCCTTTGCTGGCCGAACCCTTTTGCTCTTTTCACTTCAGAGTCCTTCAGAAGTGGGGGCGGTGGCAGTAGTTACCCGATGCACTACTGGTGCTCTGCGGTGCGGCCTCGTCCCAGGGCCTGCTCCGGCCCCTCCTCGGCAGAGCCGCCGTGGCCCTCTGAAGAGATTAAAAGATTTGTCACAGCAATACAATCTTGAGAGAGTCTGCGCTTGACTTACTGGGCTCTGGCCCAAAGGCATTGTTTTGAAAAGAATTAACCTATAATGCATCTCAAACTTTTGAGGCTTCTCTTGAGAGAGAGCTCTGTCTGTCTTCCTTTGGCTTAGAAACAACAATCTATGACAGCTTTATTTTATGATGGTGTCAATAGAAATGGTGTGTGGTTGTGGGACTGTCTGTCTGTTGTACTTTCTTTTCTTTTTTTTTTACATTCAAATTTGAATTGGCATCCTGTATGCTACCTCCATTCAAATTCAATTTCAATTCTGATTGTAGTTATAAATGGCACACTTTACAACACTATAAGTGGGTGCAATTCATTCTCAAAAATATTTTCTATACTCAATAGACCATCACCCACATAACAATGGACACACCAGAACACAATTAAAAATTACAAAAGCTCTCTATAAATACTGGACTTAAGTATACTCTAAATACTCTAAAAACTTCACCACAGGGGGTCTTTAAATACTTTAATGTTGTTTAATTTTTATGTCTATGTGTTTTTAATATGCTAAGACAAACCATGTGCAAATTCATGTCAACCACATTGCTGAGTATAAAACTGCAGTGAAAAAGACAGTCTCAAAAACATGGTTTGATATTGCCAGTGTTCTCTACTTTAACCAATCACGTCAATGTGTGTCCGCGCAGGCTTTAGCATATCACTATGATGCCAAGCAGGGAGTCTCAAGAGAAGCCAGGTTATCCCGGTATATTTTTCTGTTGATATGAAAAATCGGGTACATTTAGCAATATAGCAGGTGAATTATTTTATGATGATGAACTATATGCCTTTCTAAGTTGTTCAAAGCGTTTCTAAGGATACTGATTTTTAGAAGACAGATTGAGATGGTGAACGGGAACATGGTTTGTGTAACATAAGCAACACATTAGCTGTTTGATAACGTAGTCAAGCAAAAGGCTAATCATATTAATTACCGTTATGTGTCTGCCGTTGTAGACACTTACATAAAACACATTACCATTCTGATACATCGACTTGTAGGCTATATGAGCCTATATTATTCACTCTTGCAATTCTTATTCTGAATCATCTGGTTATATCTGGAAATATATATGGCAAAATTTAACCAGTATTTCCACTTGCCATTGTGCAGCGTTTACTACAGTAAAGTGGATCTCTGAGCAGTTGTGAATGAGTGGAGGCGGAGTGCATATTCATGGATCTACTACATTTACTATATGCAGCAAGGTTGTGTTACATTCAAGCTATTTAAGGCATGAATAATTTTTTTCACAGGAAAAAAACAAACGTCATTTTGGTGATCAAAGATGAGTTCTCTTACGAGAGTATCTCCCGTACTGCGTAATATCTTACGCTATGGGGAATACTCTTTTCCTCGAGATATTGAAGCCAAAAATTATCCTTAATTTTTTAAATATGCAAAATGCTTTTGCAGCAGCAAGCAGACAAGGGCGAGACAGCTCGCGCGCCCATTGGCTGCCTTGCTGGAAAAGCTGCAGCCTATCGAGTGAGGCACTGCGTGACGTAATGACGAATGGGGACGCTTCGCGCCCATTTCGTCATGTCCCGCCAGTAGAGGCGTGGTCTCGCCCTATAAATACCCCCTCGATAGCTGTATTTCCTCTGATTTTTCTACTCTTCACGCGAAGCTCACGCATCGCTGGATCCAGAGTGAGAAGCCGCGCCGTTGACTTGTAGCCTTATCAGCGGGACGTGCCATCTTCTGAAGTCGCTGGCCCAGCCGCCTTCAACCGCCGTACCTGCTGCGCTTTCCGGCGTACTATATCCTTTTACTCTGCTAAGTGTGTGTGTGTTTGCTTACGTGACGCAACACCCATTTATCTGTTCTAAAAGAGCTGCGTCTTTTTAAAGATGCCTTTCTGTGGCTCGTGCCGTGCCCAACTCAGTGATGAGGACCGTCACGTCATCTGTGTGTCCTGCCTGGGTCATGAGCACGCGGCTATCGCGCTCGCGGATGGTGGATGCCCGCACTGCGAACTTCTGCCTATGGTGACTCTGAGGACTCGCCTGGCGTCGTTCTCTGAGCCCGCGTCCCAGCCTTCTGTGCCGCGCCGTAAGAAGCGTCGCGCCCAGCGCGCTCCCGAGCCTTCTCCAGCCCGCCAAAGCTCGCCGGTTCGCCCGCCTGCTTCGCCGGCTTCACTTGAGTCGCTCCCGGACGGACAGCGCCCGCCGTCTGCCGCCGCTTCCGCTCCCGAGCTGGACGAACCTGCTGAGGTATGCTCTCTTGTGGCTTCTGATAGCGAGGATTGGGCGAGCTCTGTGGACCTCCCCCCCGCTGACGTGTCTAGCCAACCCTCTGGAAAGAGACCCGGCATTGAGGCTGAGCTGATGCGTCTGCTCACGGCGGTCGCGTCGCATCTCTGCCCGCCCTCTGCGGGACGGCGCGCGCAGACGACGCTTCCTTCTAAAGCCTGCCGGGTGACTTCATCGCTGCACGGGCGCGCTTACACAGCCGCTGGACAGGCGGTCTCAGCGCTGCATACTATGGCGGTCTTGCAGATTTACCAGGCTGACCTTCTCCTTAAATTGGACGAGGAAGGGCCGGGTGCTGTCAGTGTGGCGGATTTACGAGGCGCTACGGACCTTGCTCTACGCGCTGCTAAAGCCGCTGCTCAGGCCATGGGGCGGAATATGGCCTCTCTCACCGTTGCTGAGAGACATCTGTGGTTGAGGCTGTCTGAGATGACGGAAGCTGAGCGCTCTGTATTCCTCGACGCGCCCATTTCCCCTGCGGGCCTCTTCGGATCTGCCGTCAAAGATTTCGCGGACAGATTTTCTGAGGTGCAGAAGACTTCGCAGGCCATGAAGCACTTCCTCCCGAAGCGCTCGAGCTCCGCTGCAGGTCACTCTAAGCAGCCGTCTGCTCGCAGCTCGCAGCCTCGGCCTGCATCGCCCGCAGCCGCCGCTACACAGCGCCGCCAGGCCCGGGATCAGAGACCGCGCTCTCGCTCTGCTGGACGCCGCCCCGCTCAGCGCGGGCCCCGGCCGAAGATTGAGCTCAAGCCCGAGGCCTCGAAGCTTTCCTAGCCACTCTAGGAAAGCGACGGTGTTCGGATCCCGCTGCGGCCGGTTCCCCACCGAAACGATTCGCTCGTTCAGTTCCTTGCGATGTGACTGTGCCAGTGTATTTAGCAGTGAAGCAGCCGGTGTCTCAGCCCGTTTGCCTGCACACAAGAGCCGTTTTTATGGCTACCCAGATAAATCCAATAAAGAGTGTATTTTCTGGTATACCGGCCACGGCCGATGGTGTTATGAGTGTTGTAAGAATGCCCACGCCCCAGTGCCCATTCCCACACCCAGACACAGCCCGCCACGGTGCGAGGCTAGCACACATAAATGCTGGTCGAGGCAGCATGTAGTGAATGCGCCCATAGAATGCCCGCTCCAGCTACATGCCGCGTGTCCCTTGGTTTCTGTAAAAACGAAACCAACACACAATCTATCGGCTCCGACCGAAAGCGTGTACAGTGCAGTAGATGTGCCCGTAAGTTTGCGCCCACATCCCCCCGCAAGCACGCCAAATCCCACGGGATTCGCCCCGCTCACTCTCGCTGTGCGTCCCGCCATAGAGAATTTGAGCGCGGCCAGGCTGCCCGCTGTGTTCAGCGCGCCCCCCGCCTCGAACGCTGTAAACACGGCGTTGTGTTCCCAGGGTACCGGGGCTCTCGAGCCGTTGCCTGGTCACGGCCAGAGCCCGGTCTGCATTCTACCTCTAGCTATTCACGCAGAAGCGTGGTCAAAGCTACCCGGGGTATCAGACTGGGTGCTGAACACTATAAAGAGAGGCTACTCGCTACAATTCGCACGACGTCCCCGCCGTTATACGGCGCGCGTCGAGACTACGGTGAGAAACGAAGTATCTCATCTACTTCGAGCCGAGATAGCGAAACTGCTGAGCAAGGGGGCCATAGAGCCCCTTTCTCAGGCTCAGAGCGAAGGGGGCTTGTACAGCAGATATTTTCTGGTACCGAAAAAAGATGGGGGCTTCAGACCCATTCTAGATCTGAGACAGCTGAACAAAGCGCTTGTGAAGCGCCAGTTCAGGATGCTTACGACCAGCGGAATCCTCGCGCAAGTGCGCCAAGGGGACTGGTTTATGTCAATAGATCTGAAAGACGCCTATTTCCAAATACAAATAGCGTCCCATCACAGGCGATTCTTCAGATTCGCGTTCGAGGGCCAGGCATATCAATACACAGTCCTGCCGTTCGGCCTGTCCTTGGCACCCCATACATTTACGAAGTGCATGGACGCGGCTCTCGCACCCCTGAGACTTCAGGGCATGCGAGTTATGAACTACTTGGACGATTGGCTGATTCTAGCTCGATCACGGTCAGAGCTCATAGAACACAGGGCCACACTGCTCGAGCACCTCGAGAAACTGGGCCTGACAGTCAACTGGGAAAAGAGCTCGCTGTGTCCCAGCCAGAGAATTTCTTTCCTGGGAACAGTGTTAGACTCGCTATCCATGACGGCACGCCTGTCACCGGAGCGCGTACTAAGTATTCAGCGCGTCGCGGAATCCTTCCGCCACGGCTCTATAGTCCCGCTCAGACGGTTTCAGAAAATGCTGGGCCTGATGGCCTCAGCATCCTCTGTACTCCAGCTAGGCCTGCTTCGCATGCGCCCACTGCAGAGGTGGCTGAAAGCACGGGTCCCGCCCCGGGCATGGACCACGGGCCGGTGTCGCCTCAGGGTCGACCAATGGTGCGTTTCGGCTCTGGAACCCTGGAAAGTAACCAGCTGGTATCAGTCTGGTGTGAGTCTGGGGACCGCCTCAAGGGTGAAAGTGGTGTCTACGGACGCCTCCACCACGGGGTGGGGAGCGCTGCTCGAGGGCAGACCGCTGGCTGGCCTATGGTCAGAGCGGGAGAAGCTCCTTCACATAAACTGCTTGGAAATGATAGCAGTCGACAAAGCGCTACGGCGCTTCCGTCCCCTGATAAAAGGCCACCACGTCTTGGTCCGGTCGGACAACATGTCAGTGGTGGCGTACATAAATCGCCAGGATGGCGTCGGGTCCACACGCCTTTGCAGGCTGACGGAACCCCTCTTGGTCTGGGCCCAGCGCAACCTCCTTTCTCTGAAAGCGGCGCACGTGCCTGGGCACCTGAATACGGGTCCAGACAAGCTGTCCAGAGACAACGTCCCGACAGGAGAATGGTCGCTGCATCCGCAGACGGTCCAGCTGCCGTGGGAAACGTTTGGCAGAGCGCAGGTGGACCTGTTAGCGTCCCGCGAGAACGCTCACTGCCCAGTATTCTTCTCGAAAAGCAGGGACGCGCTGGCCCATGCTTGGCCCAGCGGTCCCCTGTATGCTTTTCCCCCCGTCTCGCTCCTGCCTCAGGTGTTGGAGCGGATCAGGGAAAATGGATGCCCAGTGCTGCTTGTAGCTCCGCTCTGGACGAACCAGGCTTGGTTTACGGTCCTGATGCAGCTGGCCAGCACTGCCCCGTGGCCTGTACCATTGAGGAAAGATCTCCTCTCTCAGGCGGAGGGCTCGATTTGGCATCCTCGCCCGGATCTGTGGTCCCTGCACGCATGGGCCATCAACGGGTACCCGCTAGCCTCCCGGAAGGAGTGCTAAACACGATCGCGCAGGCTAGAGCTCCGTCTACCAGACTGCTCTATGCCTCGAAATGGTCGGTGTTCTCTACTTGGTGTCGAGCCCGTGGCTTTTCACCTGTGGACTGCGGGGTTACGGAAGTGCTTGCCTTCCTTCAGGAGCTGATGGATAAGGGTAGGACCCCATCCACGCTCAAAGTTTATGTGGCGGCCATAGCAACGTTTGCTAAACCGGTGTCTGGCCAGTCACTGGGGAAAAACGACTTACTCGTGCGTTTCCTACGAGGAGCTCGGAGGTTAAACCCTCCCAGGCCCCCTTCAGTCCCGGCTTGGGACCTTTCCACGGTCTTGGAGGCCATGAAAGGCGCCCCGTTTGAGCCGATCCAGCTGTCGGACATGAAGCACCTGTCCCTTAAGACGGTGTTTCTATTGGCTCTCGCTTCAGTGAAGCGTGTAGGGGACTTACAGGAGCTTTCTGTAAGCGCGTCATGTCTGGAGTTTGGGCCTAACGACTCAAAGGTCGTACTCAAACCGAGGCACGGCTACGTGCCGAAATCCCTCAATACACCGTTTAGGGCCCAGGTAATTTCCCTGTCTGCCCTTCCGGTTCTCAATGAGGAGAGGGACGCGAGTCTCCTTTGCCCTGTCAGGGCGTTAAGGGCTTATGTGTCCCGCTCGGCTGGGTTCAGACAGACCGAGCAGCTTTTCGTGTTGTTTGGCGGCTGTTCTAAGGGACTTGCCGCTTCAAAACAGAGCCTATCCAGATGGATAGTGGATGCCATAGCGCTGGCTTACACTTCCAAGGGCCTGCAGTGCCCATTGGGTGTCAAAGCGCACTCCATGAGAGGCGTGGCCTCGTCGTGGGCATGGTATAGCGGGGTCTCCCTGCAGGATATCTGTACGGCTGCGGGCTGGGCCTCGCCGTCTACATTTATCAAGTACTATAACCTGGAGGTGCCCGCCTTACAAGCTAAGCTTTTGGCGGTCTGAACTTCGGGTTTATCGGCCGCCATGCGGCTTATGTGTGGAGTGTTAGCCTGTGCATCGCTCAGTCCGATGCGGCAGCCCCATGAGTGTGGTACCCCTACGGGTCTGTTACCCCTACGGGACTTTTATGAAGGAGTGATGCTTCTAGCCTCTCCTCCTCTACTCTGTGTGAGTTGTGGTGATTGTGCACTAGATGCGCCCCGGGCTTGGCCCCGGGACTCTGGTGTTGGATCCCTGTCCGCACGGCGTGTTGCATGGTGTTCCCCATAGCGTAAGATATTACGCAGTACGAGAGATACTCTCGTAAGAGAACGTACTCGGTTACTAACGTAACCTCGGTTCTCTCTAGAGAGGGAACGAGTACTGCGTATCTTGCCGTGCTTGGAATACGCTCTGGTTCGCTTCGGCGTTGAAAAATCAGAGGAAATACAGCTATCGAGGGGGTATTTATAGGGCGAGACCACGCCTCTACTGGCGGGACATGACGAAATGGGCGCGAAGCGTCCCCATTCGTCATTACGTCACGCAGTGCCTCATTCGATAGGCTGCAGCTTTTCCAGCAAGGCAGCCAATGGGCGCGCGAGCTGTCTCGCCCTTGTCTGCTTGCTGCTGCAAAAGCGTTTTGCATATTTAAAAAATTAAGGATAATTTTTGGCTTCAATATCTCGAGGAAAAGAGTATTCCCCATAGCGTAAGATATTAAGCAGTACTCGTTCCCTCTCTAGAGAGAACCGAGGTTACGTTAGTAACCGAGTACGTTTTAAGGGATAAAATGATTGACTACAGGGGGACTCTAAATGTACTAAGTATTTAGATCTCATCTCAAAATGTATGTAGATTCCAAAACTAAACAAAAAAAACTATTTTAAATTGCACTCTCCTTCAAATTTCCTTTCTATAATTTCTGCTTTATTCTTGTGTGCATAATAACGGTAGAGATGGTAATTGATCCATCAACACTGTAACATCACATTTTATTTTTCTCCGCCACATCATGCCTTCCAGATTGCAGCCCAATCACAAACAGCTTGTTGAGAAAGTCACACAGACGAGCAGATGATGGGGTGGTGTCAGATACACATGTCTGTAGCAGGGGCTGATGGGAATCTCACTGTGTTTGGGGAAGAAGGGGTCAGCGGGAAGACGTTGATTGGGCAGTGAGCCAAAGCTCTCCTGCACAAGGCATTGCATTGATCCACACCCATGCAGCTTTAGAGTGCTTTCTGCAACCTTCAATCACTGCAGGAATAAGCAACTGCACACTCAGAAGCCATCTCTTTCTGTTCACATTCCTCTCTGTCTCCTGCTCGAAAATTTCAATGTTAGGACCTGGAGAGGAAGAGGGAATTTAGAGGTCGGGTGCGTGGATCTGTGGGTTTTCCAATGTCTTTTCTATCTTACTCATTGCTGTATATTTATGATCTACCCAGAATAGTTTACTCAAAAATAAAAACTTATTTCATCATTTACTCATCCTCAAGTCGGTCCAAATTTGTATGGCTTTTTCTTGTGTGGAATGCAAGAGAAGATATTTTGAAGAATATTTTGTCTGAGGACTGAAAGCCAAAACAACATCTGACCATATATATATATGGTCATATATACAACTAAAGGATTATTAGGAAACACCATACTAATACTGTGTGTGACCCCCTTTCGCCTTCAGAACTGCCTTAATTCTACGTGGCATTGATTCAACAAGGTGCTGAAAGCATTCTTTAGAAATGTTGGCCCATATTGAAAGGATAGCACCTTGCAGTTGATGGAGATTTGTGGGATGCACATCCAGGGCACGAAGCTCCCGTTCCACCACATCCCAAAGATGCTCTATTGGGTTGAGATCTGGTGACTGTGGGGATTTTTTAGTACAGTGAACTCATTGTCGCATTCAAGAAACCAATTAGAAATGATTTGAGCTTTGTGACATGGTGCATTATCCTGCTGGAAGTAGCCATCAGAGGATGGGTACATGGTGGCCATAAAGGGATGGACATGGTCAGAAACAATGCTCAGGTAGGCTGTGGCATTTAAACGATGCCCAATTGGCACTAAGGGGCCTAAAGTGTGCCAAGAAAACATCCCCCACACCATTACACCACCACCAGCAGCCTGCACAGTGGTAACAAGGCATGATGGATCCATGTTCTCATTCTGTTTACGCCAAATTCTGACTCTACCATCTGAATGCCCCGCTTCGGAGCAGTATTCAAGGCTAAGGGTATCCCATCCATTGTGCATTACTTTTGGGAACTCGCGTGCCCCGAAATTGCGATATGTTGAGAAAAAACATTCCACTGTAAGTTAAATTTATACATATAATATATAATTATATATATATATATATATATATATATATATATATATATATATATATATATATATATATATATATATATATAATATGTATAATTTGTAGGGGTGTAACGATATTTGTCCTCCGTCCTTCGGATGAGACGTTAAACCGAGGCCCTGACTCTCTGTGGTCACAAAAAATCCCAGGTTGTCTTTCGAAAGAGTAGGGGTGTAACCCCGGCATCCTGGCCAAATTTGCCCCTTGGCCTCTTTCCATCATGGCCTCCTAATCATCCCCATATATACTGATTGGCTTCATCACTGTCTCCTCTCCACCAGTAAGCTGATGTGTGGTGAGCGTACTGGCGCAATATGGCTGCCGTCGCATCATCCAAGTGGATGCTGCACATTGGTGGTGGTTGAGGAGATTCCCCCCTTCTATGTAAAGCGCTTTGAGTGTCCAGAAAAGCGCTATATAAATGTAATGAATTATTATAATTATTATTATATGTATTAGTATTGAACCGTATTGAACGAGGCTTTCAGTTCGGTACGCATTACAAAGCGAACGATTCGTTGGACAGTTTTCTGCCAGTGCGACCAAAATTTTGTTAGCAGTCATGCTGGCACCACCACCACAACGTTGCCCAACATCAAACGGCAAACGTAATGAAAGCTGAACGAAACTGCTCTACTTTTGTGCTTCATGGACCGTTTATCAGTTTGGACAAATGTCAGTGCAGCGTGAGCCAATCTTGATCAAAAATGTTAAAATCAAAGAAATTTTTCTGGCATTTCGTTCTTTTTGCTTTATCGAAAACGTACCGAACTGTGACACCACTGTGTTGTATCGAACCGAACCGTGAATTTTGTGAACCGTTACACCCCTAATAATTTGGTAGTAAAACATAAAGTGTTGCAATTGCAACTGCTTTTTATCACTTAATTAGAAGCACCACAATTTTTAAATAGTGTCTTCTGTTACATAGGGGATTCTGAACAGACATTTAGAAGTTTATTTTAAAATGCAAAGTATTGAAAATCAAAATAAAGATCTGTAAACACTTGGACTTTTTGCGAAGCTATAAGTGTTTCCCAATGGGTAATCAAATGTTCTAAACACATTTGTGGCCAGATACAGGAAATACGTCAAGTAGACAATTGGTCAAATGCAAAGACCACAAGTGTGGGTATTTGTACAGACCCATTAAGTTTCATTGTTATATAGTCTGCTGCAGCTGGTATAAATCATAGAGATCTTTGAGGTTGCTAGCTCGACCAAATGCTGCCCATCCTGGGCTGAGTGGAGCTGTAACTCTCCTGACCTTGCTGTCAGCCGTTGAGCCATCCGAGCTGATGTGCCTAGCCTCCTCGGCCTGTCTGTCACGGGGGCATCAGTGCTGTGGAAATGGTTCATTTGATTCTCTGACACTGGATAGCGTGAGTTGGCGGGTGCAGAAACAGAGGTTAGCCTCGCCATCTGACAAGTGGGCACAAGAATGCACAGGAAGCAGAGATGAAGATAGGTAGAGAGAGAGAGAGAGAGAGAGAGAGAGAGAGAGAGAGAGAGAGAGAGAGAGAGAGAGAGAGAGAGTGCACTTTGAGCGTTTTCATGAAGGACGTCGGGTAATATCCAAAGCCAAGCTACACAGCTGGGGATCAAATCCCATAGATGCAGCAGAGCAACTTAATTAGAATTCATAAGGTGCAAAAAGTGATTTGTGTTTGTGTGGGCACAGTATGAAAAAGATGAACAATAGAAATTATGTGCAGAAGAAACCTTTTAAAATTTGTATTTATATATTCAGCTTTTCTGCTAATTTTCTGTTTATATAGCTATGTATATAATATCCCACATCGAGTATCAATGTAGTCTTTAGCAAATCTCAAATGAATATCCGTGTGTGTGTGTGTGTGTGTGTGTGTGTGTGTGTGTGTGTGTGTGTGTGTGTGTGTGTGTGTGTGTGTGTGTGTGTGTGTGTGTGTGTGTGTGTGTGTGTTGTGTGTGTGTGAGTATATACATTTTACAGTATGAAAAATGGATATTCATTTTGAGATTTATTTATAGTCTTACAATAAACACAGTCTATTATTAGACTACCAGTAGTTTATGCATTTATTTATTAAGAGAAAGTTGAACAGAGACCGTGCGGCACTTTTTAGGTTTCCATCATGAATGTTTGTCCAATAAAAGGCAATGCGCTTTGAAACAAAGTCTCAGATTTTAAATTCTGATCATTTTGGCGCTCTTTAACGTGGCGCGCGAGATCACTGTAGGCGGCTCCGTGAAGTGAACCACGAGCGAACGCTATCATGCCGCCTTCTTCCTTACAACTAAATAAACATGAATGAACATCAGAAAAGATGTTGAAAGATAGTCCAACTTACCGAAATCCGTATCATGTCTATCATCTCATAATCGCTCAATCAGTTTCAACAGTAGAAGGACATCAATAAAACAGATTGTAAACAATGTCACATAATTAAGAAAAAACATTTGTTGACGAGCGCACTCGCCACCAAGTGTAATTACAGTTACAAGTTACAATATTATGCCGCGTTCCAGGCAACCTGTAACCCGTGTTTTTTCAACTCGTAACTGGGAGCACATCGATCTAGTACGAATTCACGGGTGGGAAGTCACGGGTTTGACTGCCGTTCCAGTGCACTTTCATGGGTATAAGGTTGGAAAAACACGGGTTACAGGTTGCCTGGAACGATTTACTCCCAGTTACGAGTTGGAAAAACACGGGTTACAGGTTGCCTGGAACGCGGCATCAGCCTCAGTGTAATCTGTCAAAATGACAGACGGCTTTTAGATTTTTTCGTCACTGCTAAACATATTCTGTCAATGACGAAAATGTTTGGTTAAGGATACCTTTGGTATAGGCCTACATATATAACTGTCAGATATAAATATCTAATGTAGGCTAATACTAAAATGTTGAAGTAAAAATAATACACTAAAAATACACACACATCTATCTATCTATCTATCTATCTATCTATATATAATTTACATCCACTGAGACTCCAGTTATTCAATGAGCTATGGTAAGTGAACTGTAAATCTCTATGGGTATGTGTGTGCAAAATGACTACTTATTATTTTCAGGCCAGTTGCTGTGGTCAGCAGCCCTGCTGTGTTTGTGTAGCGATCTGACTCCCGTCGTCAGATTTCACTCCTCAAGACTGACAACAGTCTCCAGTCATCCACTGATCTGAGACAGTGTTACTATATTGCCGTTGGCTACCTGAGTTCAGCCAGGCCAGACGCCATGACAGAGCGGCCCACTCATGTCCTGCCAGGCTTCAACCGTTTAGATAAACAGTTTAGACTTTCAAAGGCTTTCGACGAACACCAATCCGCACATTTTGCATGGCTCGGTATGGGTCTGCATGCTATGTGTTAGTTGAGTACTGTCCTTGACCCCCTTTGCTGAAATGATGTTTGTGGATTGTGGGTATGTAGTGATGTAATTTACTTCCATCCTGTGGTGGAAGAGGGAAATAATTGCGAAAATAAACCTTTGTTAGAAACCAAAATCACATTCATAAAGGATTTCATTTTGCAGTGAATTACTATAAAAATCCATCTAGGTTGAATGACTTTGTTACTCTCTTTTTTTGCAAAGTTCCAAGCTATTCTGAAGAAAATTAGCCCTCATTCTGTGCGAATGGATGTCATCTCACACATCTGCCATCGCTTCAGACCCCAATTATCATCCTGAGAATTTTAAATTGTACATTAACTTAATGGCAATTGGATTGTGTATGTTCATACCGCATCCTGACACTGGAAATTAAACAGGGTTCAGAATTATTATGCAAAAAATTGGCCCTTGATACACAAGCCCAATCAAATTTGTAGCAAAACCATTTAGCCCGTGTTAAGGATTAATGACGGCCATTGGAAACAATTTGGAACTTAATCAGTTTAACTGAGGAGGGTAAATTTAATATGATAATTGATCCACATAAAGCAGAGTCACATAGCGGGGAAGCTATGCAAATGACTGACCCTTACCTAGTGACTAATCGGCAGATGCGCTGATGCTGGGATCTGTTTTCATCAGGGAACTTTGAGGAACTTCCAAGTTTAGGAGTGCAAGTCCTCCTTGGAGTCCAGGAAGCGAACCTATCCCGTCTCACACTGGGCCCTGTCGTGGTCAACCTACATTTCCATAATTCACAGCTTCCCCTGCCATGACAGCAAGACGCAAATAAGTGTTTCTAATGATATCAAATGGAGTTGTAGAGGACAATGTTTTAATGCAGTGAAGGGCTCCCAGTGGGACTGTTATTGCCACTATAGAACATCAGTTACACAGTTGCAACAATAGTCTCTTAATTGATTCATTTAATTAGCGGGAGATGCAGCCAGTGCTGCGTCTTGTCATCTTGTATCTTAGGGGGTCCCGTACAGCCTGTGTGCTGTCTGCCACTTAACAGTCCCTGCACTTGTCACTCTCCTATTAAAGTGTAATTATATGTAAATGAAAAACTACAAAACCTGTCAGAAGTTTCCAAATGAATCGTTGGTGGTAATGTATATACCATGCTTCTGGAAAGATAAGGGGAGAAGGAAGTGCACAGCACACTGAATAGTATGTATATATATATTATATATATATTATATATATATACAATAACAAAATTATGAACGCAACACTTTTGTTTTTGCCCCCCATTTTTCATGAGCTGAACTCAAAGATCTAAGACTTTTTCTATGTACACAAAAGGCCTATTTCTCTCAATATTGTTCACAAATCTGTCTAAATCTGTGTTAGTGAGCACTTCTCCTTTGCCGAGATAATCCATCCAACTCAGAGGTGAGGCATATCAAGATGCTGATTAATAGACCCTTTTACAGCCACGTGATGAAAGAGTTGCGCGCAGCATTTTGGCAACGGAAAGTGGTTCCCACTGGCTCTAACGTGTTAGCAACTCCGAAAGTTTATCAAAACAGTTTCCCAGCATCAAAATGTCTGGTTGTTGCGTTTACGGTTGCACTAATCGATATTCCACCAAGGGGCTTAAAGGGTACCTATTATGGCATTTAAAATGTTCCTAATAATGTTCTGGGAGTCCCCAACTACAGTTTTACATGCATGCAATGACAAAAAACACTTTTGTTGTCTTATAATATGCATTTATTTTTACCTGATTTGCTCACCGACTCCCTAATGATTCGTTTGACGACTCATTTGTCCAAACCCCTCCTTTGCGTGACGCTAATCGGCGGTGATTGGTCAGATGACGCAGTCAGTTATATTTTGCGTTAGCCCAAAGCTTAAACATATTGATAAAGCACTGCAGTACTACAATACGCTTCACATAATTTCACATATTTCAAAAAACAAAAAACTCTCACTCTCTCACACACACACACGCACGCACACACACACACACACACACACACACACACACACACACACACATAAAAGCAACAATTATTAATAGTACTTACAGGTTGTGATTCGGAGGAGGAAGCTGATCCAAATAAACTTGGTATTGAACCTTCTTATATCAGCCGACTCGCGAATCCACACTTGAAAGCATTTGTGTTTGTGAATCGATCGTCATTAAAATAACGCGAACACAGCTCAAGGTAGCTATACTTGTGTGTTATAGTTGTAAATATAAACTCTAGCCACTGAGTCTTCACATGCTTGTCCCTGGGCAGTGAAAAAAAAAGTTTGCTTTTGATTCGCACTTCAGAACAGAGTCTCGTCGACATGTTGTTGTCAGGTTTCTCTGTCTGCTCGCGCCCGCACTGAGTGGGCGTGTCGAATTCAAATAACTTGTACAAGTGACGTACGAAAGTTAGAGAAAATGCATCGTTTGTCTATCGATTCATATCAGCAACTCAGAGTCGACTCTTACTTTTGAGAGACAATAACTTTGTATACGGTGAACTTTCATATTTAAAACTTTGCAGGATGTTTTTGTTCACTTAGATCTATGTTACACACTACATGAAAGGTAATTTTCAAAATTCCATGATAGGTACCCTTTAAGTTTTATAGGATTCCGACAGGATCACGGCCGTTTCAGAAGAACCAGCGGCGCCTGTGGCTGCAGGCGATTAAACGTGTTGATTGGAGGGAGGATATAATAAAAAAAATGCTCGCGTCTGCAGCTCCCATTTTATATGGGCCGATTCTCGCCATACTTCCGTTGCCGATATGCGTGCGCATACTTTACCACGTCATCATTGTGTACAAACAGTAAAAGGGTCTATTGTGATGTATGTCTCAAGAGCGGTCTTGTACGTGGTCTCGGTCTTGTCATGGCCTTGACGGTCTTTGGGTCTTGGTCTTGGTCTTGTCTTGGTCTCGGACCTCTCGTCTTGTCCTGGTCTCGCTGTCTCAGACCAACATAGTGGTCTCGCTGTCTCAGACCGACATAGTGGTCTGGGGATTTAGCAATACAATACTACAATATTCACAACGATATCCGCAACGGATTGGGGCGCGCGTCTGAGTGAAGACAGTGCGGTTTGCGCAAGCCACACAAGAAAACACCGTATCCGCGCAACTGATCGCAGCTGCAACGAGCTCTTTGATCACTTGATTTAAAAAACACATATCATGTACAGTTTTTGATGTATTAATAATATTTAGTAATACACATATCAGTGACATGATGGGTTTTAATTTCATTCAGGAGATTTTGGGTAACTGCACAACTGACAGATGACTTTGAGCGCACCGCCAACGGTGTGTGGTGTGTGTGTGTGTGTGTGTGTGTGTGTGTGTGTGTGTGTGTGTGTGTGTGTGTGTGTGTGTGTGTGTGTGTGTGTGTGTGTGTGTGTGTGTGTGTGTGTAACCAGCGACAAAACGACCAACTTTCGGATCCTGCACTTAAGCCTATAATTTCATTTTAAAAAATATAATTATGTATTTAAAAGTTGCAGAATGGATTCATTTGGAGACTTCGAAATCGGCAGAGATAGGCAGGCAGGCAATGCAAAACAAAATCTTATAAGTTATTGCTTAGCTTCAACACTAGTCTGTTTTTTATTTCGGTCTCGACTTGGTTTCGGTCTTGGTCTGTCTTGGTCTTGGTCTTGTCTTGGTCTCGATACCCTCTGATCTTGGTAGTGTCTTGGTCTCGATTTAGGCGGTCTTGACTACAAGTCTACTGATTAAACAGCATGATTATTGCACAGGTTTGCCTTAGGCTGGCCACAATAAAAGACCACTCTAAAATGTGCAGTTTTATCACACAACACAATGCCACAGATGTCACATATTTTGAGGGAGCATGCAATCCACAATCAACAACCTGATCAACTCTATGCGAAGGAGATGTGTTGCACTGCGTGAGGCAATTGGTGGTGACACCAGATACTGACTGGTTTTCGGACCCCCCAATACAAAACTACACATTTTAGAGTGGCCTTTTGTTGTGGCCAGCCTAAGGCAAACCTGTGCAATAATCATGCTGTCTAATCAGCATCTTGATATGCCACACCTGTGAGGTAGATGGATTATCTCGGCAAAGGAGAAGTGCTCACTAACACAGATTTAGACAGATTTGTGAACAATATTTGAGAGAAACAGGTATTTTGTGTACATAAAAAAGTATTAGATCTTTGAGTTCAGCTCATGAAAAATGTGGGCAAAAACAATACTGTTGTGTTTATAATTTTGTTCAGTATACCTGACATAAGCCTGTGGAGGAGCTGTAACAATGTAATGAAATGTGACACCCAGTCTTCAAACCCACAGTGTTTCGCTAATGCCTTTGTCTCAGCCATAGCAAAGCAGGTGGCTCACAATTTTTGAGTCATTTTAAGTCTGTATAGTTGAAGACATCACCTACTACATGTTTCAGACATGCTCTGCGGTCATTAACCATCAACTTGTCGTGTATCATTGTGGACTGAGGAGAATTTTCTCAATTGAGATATTCTCCCAAGGTAGCTAGGTAAAGGTATACAATATTATTGTTTTTAATGGTACAAATAAAATGACATTTTGAAATGATAATTGTAAATAGTTGTAATAATGTTGCCTGGGTGAAAAAGTAATTGCCCCCTGAACATAACCACTTTTTCCACTCTTAAGCAGATAAGTCTGTTGTATCGCTGTGGAGAAATTTTGGCCCACTCTTTGCAGAATAATTTAGCACCTTTGAAGGGTTTGTGGGCTTTTTGAAGGGTTTCTAATTTTACAGAACAGCCTATTTTTCCACATAGGTCCGATTGGTGTTTTTTTTAACCAAATTTAGTATTATTATTATTATTTTTTTGCTTAAAGTAACTTAATAATATACACAATGCATCATTTTTAACGTATATTATCTATACATTGAATAACATTTAGTGTTAAAGTGTGTGTGCATGATTGTGACCACCCATATTCCCACACAATAATTTGTGTGGGAATATGGGTGCGCTTCCCTAGTCCAGATGTGTATGGATGCAACCACAATCGTCACCTGACATTGGCACCTCAGGGGAAAGAGCATTTCATGAATAATTTTGTATCTAAAGGAGACCCTCTCCATACAAGTTCCGTCATTCAGGCATTTTTATATAGATCTTCTTTGCAAGTTGTCACCAGATTTATACCCCTTTCTGACATTGTGAATGACAAGTATTGATTGACCGCTCGCAGTCTATGGACGTGTCATCAGTTAATTCCAGGAAAATGAAGGATTTGCTAAAATTGAGGAAAATCAAATGGGGGTGGGGGGGGGGGGAGCTAGGGAATTCTGGCCTGCTGAAATACTCCATTCAGAAGACACAAGTAATTGTACGTATTACATTCGATCGCTACCTAAAAGTGCGGTAGACCCCGTGCAAAAAGTCTTGGGGCTTTTTTTATTGACCTGAGCACAGCAGTAACTCTTTGATAAAAGTGCAGAATACGAAGGCTTCTCTGTTCATTTGGCTTGCCCTCCCATTCTCCTTTCACTGTACCATAACACGCTGTGCATTTAGGTCAATACATGGAAAGAGGGTTCGTGAGCATCATGAGGCTGGTTAATGGACACCCAAATTCACATTAATTTGACCAGATACATACGAGTTGAACCGAATGACGAGGAACAGCGACCCATTAATCCTATTCAGCGCATATCCTGTTGTGAGACTACTGTCATCCCCTGCACAGAGTTCTCAGATTAATTAATTGATTGAAATGATTTGCCGGCACTTACAGCAGCAAATGTACTGTATTTGTAAATGTTAACTTTTAAAGGTGAGCCTGTCCCCTCTCGAGAGCGCGTTGAAAGAGAAAGGTTATAGTCACGGATGGGATTATCATTTTCTCAAATCCCATTAAATGCTCTTATCGGCGGTCAACCCAGAGTCTAAACTCTTTCTGCGGCCCTTTCATGCTGACTCAGGCCGCAAAACGAATCACTGTGACCTGTATCAAAGCTTGATTGTTCTTTACACTTTGTTTCTGTGTGTTTTGGCTTTCCTTTCCTGTCTCAGTTACATAATGCATATTCGTACCCTATTTGAGAAGGATGATTAGAGGTTGAAAGAGGGATATCTACAGAGACAGAACAACTTTCTGGCCTGCTCCTGCTCTCTGCCTTCATCTTGTGTGTTTTGAGTAGTATTGTGTTCAGAGGCTAGGGAGAGCTGTGGAATTTCCTGTTCGGGGTAGGCCAACGTGCAGCTCCGCACTCGTTCCCTGCCCCAGCGAAAGAGCGCTTTTAGTGAGCGCTTGGAGCACGATCAGTGAGCTAAGAATATCTCACGGACCTCGGGTCAAAACTAAATGTGCTTCGACGGTTGACATTGCTGTGTTTATTTGGAAAAGGAAAGTAAGGATGGGCCAGTTGGATGAGGTTGCCCTCTCTTTGCCCACAGGAAAAGGGTGCTGCTTTCATTAATCACAATGATGGCTTGAGCCTTGATTTCATTGGCTGAGGTAATGAAACAAATATGAATTATATCAAAATTCAAGTGGGTAATAGGATACACAGAGAGAAGCTGCACAAATCCTTCTTAAGCAAATCTTAAGCCACAATAAGACATAATAAAGGGCCAATCTTGATATGTAAGATATGGGGGGGGGGGGGGGTATTTCTTATTGGTTATCACAAAACCTGCTAGTATAGTATTATCAGTGATGAAACAATTATCAGCGCCACGTCCGACTCAATGTACTTTCTAAACATATTTTAGTTCTGTGTTTTGGTTGAGTCAAAGTTATCAGTAAGCATACTGTATCAAAAGAGTTTTAAGCTCAATGACTGTTCTGATTTGAGGATTATCTGAGAACTTCCTGTTCCTTGCTCTCAGATTACACAGGTGACGCTTTGTAAATCTTATCAGCGTTAGAGGACAGTTGTTTGTGTGTGTTATTATGTGTCTACTCGGAGTACTCTGTAAATGTGAATTCTAAAAAAAATCATGCTTTTGATTGCGCACACAAGGGGTCACGTTGCGCTCTCAACAACCAGAGCATGTCTTCCTTTGCCATTTTATACACCCGCACTTTTGCATTTAATGGAAAACCGCTTTAGCCCCGCCACATGTTTCCTGAGCTCTCAAAGTTTGTAATCACATTTGGTAAGCAAAACTCTGAAACTTTCAAATCATATCCTACAGAGAAAGTTCCTGTACGCTTTTATGAACCTGTGAGTTTGTCAAGAGTCAAAGGCCAACTGTAGCTGCCGTCAAAGGCAACTCATATTATTTCAGTTCAATATGGTTCACAGTTAAAATATAAAATATATATAAGAGGTTAAAAATCATATGATTGAAATAAATAATGTCTCATGGCCAATAAATAATAATTTCATGTTTATTTCTTTTTGTTAAAAACTTTGTGAAAAAATGGGGAAATCATTTTTTGTTCCGTGTGGAAATTATAATTTGTTGCTATGGGAACGCTGTATGGGTGCATCTTCATTTTCTATGTGATTTCGTTTAGTATTGTCTGCAAGTATGTCAAGAATTTACGTTTTCTGTGTTTTATTTATACCAGTTCTGACGACAATGTGGAAATGTAGCAATAAGGGTGCATGTAAAGACATGTTTGAAGACTCTGTCACCGAATAAATGCCCGTTCAAACCCAGGAACGGCTAGAGCCTTTATTAAACCTCGAGGGGAGTAACACCAACATTAAAACCACAGAGATTAGAAAGATTAATGCTGACATCTCATTGCTTCTCTAATATATAGAGTGATGTATGGTGTTCCCGTAGAATGACCTCACTCCCATGACTAATGGTTTCACTTGGCCGATGCAGAAAAGGTCATGACCCAGTGGATAGAGGAAATGGCCAGTTAGTGGGAGGTCACCCCACAGGAGATGCCTTTGGAGTGTCACAGTAGTGTCACCTGCACTGATTCGCTACTTCAGACCCGGCACCTGACTCCCTACTAGAAAACACTGAACAGTCACCGGTAGAGCCTTGCATTTAGGAGAACCCGGCCTCACCCAGTAGAACAATTGCAAAGTGTCAATTTCAACTAAAAAATGAAGACAAATTGAAAGAGGAAACAATTCATTCACAACAGGACACACGGCTGTTGAGGATAACCTGCCTTCAAAAGATGCTGGCCTGTCCGATCGGACTAGTTTAGCGCTAGGGCACTTCAAAGCATCTTGTCCCGAGCAGCTTTCCTGCCATTCTTGTTTACGGCTCTCAGGTTGCTATAAGTAGCTCGGCATCCTGTCCCCTGCCGTCTCAGGTGGATTGACTTTGTTTGTGTAGCTGAGACGCAGGGATTTAGTGGTCCTTGGTGCCTTCAGACTTCTGTAAATGGAGCTGTTCAGTTTGCTAGTGCTATGTCATTTATCACTCTGGAACTGGACAACTGAAGGCCACTCACAGCCAAGTTCTTTTTCGTTCTTCACTTAGGCATGAAGAGATGTTTGAAATACCTGAGCAGCAATATACTGTTAACCTATTGTGTAATAATAGCACTCCTACCCATTACATAATCACCACGGTCCAATGGTAGTTCAGAGGTGTTTTCCAGATGGACAGAACTTATGTCACACCAGTTTGCTTTTTGATCTCGCTTGAAGTATATCCTGCCCTTGAGAGTCTGGTTGAGTGTTTTTTTTAAAGGCATGTAAGTGTGTAAAAAATAGCACCTTTAGGGGTACAACAGCTGGAGTCACTGGGCCGGTACCCTCAGAAGGTACACCTTATCTACACATGAGGGGTGCATATTAGTACTTCAATGGTCTAGTTCACCCAAATTCTGTGATCATTTATTCGCCCTCATGTTGTTCCAAACCTGTAGTGTACATATTACATATTTTGCTAAATGTCTTTTGGTTGTCCTTGCCTGCACAAAGTCAGCTAGGTCCAATGTTGGTTGGACCCCACTGTCTTTAAAATATATTTGGTTCCTTAAGAAAAAAAAGGACAGACTGGTTTGGAACAACATGAGAGAGTAAATTATTATTTAGTGTGATAATTGGCAGAACTATCTCTTTAAGGGTACATATTAGTAGGCTACCTTTTGAAGGCACTGTCCCAGTGGTACTTTTGTGGTACTAAACAAAGTGGTACACACAGTGGTACTAAATAGTAATAAAATACGAAATGAAATGATGATAATGTACGTATATATGAACATGGAAACAAAGCCATTTTTCCTTACCAACAGCAGTCTTGAGATTCTAGACTTTTGTCTCCGGCATAACGCATAGTTTTCCATGTTAATTACGCAGGCTGAAGAGGAGGAGGGGGTGGAGAAAGAGAAAGCGAAAAATGAAACCGTATAGTCAACTTCATTTAGTGGTTTCTAATTGCACCCTACAGGCCCCTGGCAGACGGCAGGGGTCTCTCTACGAGTGGGACGCAGCAGTGTCTTTTACACGCACACACACACTCCCGGAGAAAGAGAGTGGCGAGAACATGAAACGGGTCAGAGATTAAACACTTTCTTTACACTGGTAATTAAGCCATCATCAGGCTGAGGGGCGTTTATTATCAGCCCGCCACTTGTCTAGATGGATGTGAATTCTGAGTGAGCTCTTAAGACTTCCATCCACACAAACATGCTTGTGCGCACACATACACACGTAGCCTACCCGTGTACACATACGCACACTCATTTGTCTCTGCATAATGATGTCTTCACGCAAAGGGTAGAGACTGCGTCAGGAAGCGGACAACTCCAACTCATTTATTAGGATCTTTTATTTCTCAATATTACGTTATTGCTGAAATGATTGTATGGGCAGGGAGGTGCGTTATTTCACACAAGCTTTTATCATTTGCACTCACTGTGCTGTTGGATATGATTTAAAATGTATTATTTGAATCATTGACATCAAGCAGAAATTAATGTAGGTTTTAAAGGAAATATCTTGATTGTGTCCTGATTGCTATTTAAAAAGTGGACGGGGAAAACAAGTTGTATTTGTAGAACATGCATAGATCTAGCAACAGATGCGGCTTTATAGCATATAGGCTTTATAGCATATATGTGTGTGTATATACATTACATAATCAGTTTAAAGGGTGCTATCAGCTGTCAATCACAGATTTTTAGGGGCTGAGATGAAAGACAGGGGTCTTATAAATAAATGAACCTTTAAATATAGGATCTAGAATCATCTGTAGTTTCAATTAATTATCGGATTGACACTTAAAAAGAGAAAATATGTAAATGTTCAAGTTTGTATTTTTGTCATATATAATGCCTAAAAGTGTCTGTGTAAAGGAAACAAAGAAGCACAACTAGGAGTGAATGCTCACTATGTCTCATGTCAAGTCATATTGGGGGGGGCAATCTATAATTGCCTTTAGACAATTATAGATGCAGCTTTCCTATAAGATGTTCTTATTTTGAATTGGCACCATTATAGATATCAAAAAAACATACTACTGCTTGCTTATGCCAGCTTAAAGTAACGTTTAAAGTCAGTCAACACTTACCTTTCATTTTGAGGATTTATTTACCACTGTCATTCTTTGTGTCCATGGTTGACGTGGCGAATGTGTGTCTTTGGTGGTCTCGGGCCAGTCGGCTCAGCCCACCTCATGAATGGCACACATGTTCCATTGTTAGACCTATGTGTATAATTGCACACAGTCACACCAACAGGGCGGCAAAAGTGGCACTTAGTCCAGTAAATTACCTTGGTTGGGTAATTACCTGCTTGTTCAGTATAGTTTTGTGGTCACCTGTCAGACCAGCTCCTGTCCAGAATGTACTGCTACACCTGCACCTTTTGTCAGGACCCCATCGCAGCGTCTCCAACCACCTCCTCTTCACCACCCGCCTCTTCCTAATCACTTTCGACTTTATCTCCCCTTCCGCCCAATGGAGGGGTTATCTTCCACATTCATTACCTCACTGCTCTGATTACAGGGGAACAAGAGAGTGGTGGAGGTGTGTGGCGCGCAGCGCCCGCCATTCACTAAGTGTTTATGTAGTAACGCTTTGTGTCATTGTTATTAATGACTTGCGTTTCGGATATAGCCGTCTGGATCAGATGAGGTGGGGCACAGAAGCAGCCACAGCAATTATTTGCGCCTGCCCGACAATGAGGGCAGATAGAGGAGTAAAGCTGAGAGTCTGCATTGCATTATGAAATATGCTACATGAGTATAACCTACAGGGTTTTTGCGTGCGCCATGGTGTGTGCCAGGCTCCTAGACGGGCAATCTCAGAGACAGTAGGGAGGCCCGGTGTTATTTCTAGGCACATTTGGCATGGCCTCCATGGGTGTTAGCCTGTCAAACTGGAACAAAAGTCATAAAAGCAACTTTTGATACCATGTCTTTGGATACATAGGTATTTAAAGAGGAATGGATAAATTAAAAGAGATAAACAAAAGGTCAAAACAACAAAGTCAACATAAAACCGTTAGGCCTATATATAGAAACAATTTACACTACCAGTGTATTTATTTGATCAAAATGCATTTATTTGACCTCACCAAGGATGCATTTATTTGATCAAAAATACAGTAAAAACAGTAATACTGTGAAATGTTATTATAATTTAAATTAACTGATTTATGTTGTAATATATTTTAAAATGTACTTTATTCCTGGGATGGCAAAACTTAATTTTCAGCAGCCATTACTTCAGTCTTCAGTGTCACATGATCCTTCAGAAATCATTTTTAAGTTTTGGGTAAATAAGAATAAAATAAAAAAGCTTTACACTTTTATTTAGCAAAGGCACATTACATTGTTCAAAAATGACAGTTTTTAGACATTTAAAAAAGACATTTATTAAATTAATAAATATTACAAAAAAAGTTATATTTATAATAAATTCTGTTCTTTTAAACTTTCTATTCATCAAAGAATCCTGGGTGGAAAAAAATCTTCTTTAGCACCAAATCAGCATATTAGAATGATTTCTGAAAGATCATGTGACACTGAAGACTGGAGTAATGGCTGCTGAAAATTCAGCTTGTTACTATATTTATGATCAAATGAATGCAGCCTTGGTGAGATTAAGAGACTGCTTTGCTTTCACAAAAATAAATGAAATTTTAAAATGAAATGTTATATGTAATGTTATAATATTTCACAATATTCATATGTTCTTTGTTTGACCGCACATAGTTCTTACGGCCTACTGTCTGAGCCTCTTTGCTGCTAAATCAAAGATATTAGGTTCAGTCCAGGTTGACCCCATTAACCATATCATAATTTCACCCTCGAGCCAGGAACACAACACTAAGTTGTTCTAGGGAGACTATGCCTGCCATTAGTGCGCTGTACGCCACTGGACTCGCAACTGTACGCACGCGTCTACTAAATAGCTGGTCATGAAATTACAGCATACCTGTCTGACCTACACTCTGTTTTCCACTATTCTCATTCTAATCAGCCTGCTGTGATCATCATGTTCACGAGTCTCAAATAGAAAAGCCAAAAAGACTTGTTTTTTGAGGCCAGTGTTGTGACATGTTTACCTGGTATAACAGTGGCACCATGCCTAGCTGCCATAGAAGCAATGCAAAAGCTGGCCAGAGTCGGTGATGTGAGACGTCTCAGGTTGGATGTCGAATGAGACTGCGAGTCTTGTCAACCCTGTTGTGTTTTTATACAGCCTTACAGAAATGTACCTGTCAGTCTGGCCCTGTCGTGGTTTTGGGATCCTTGCTGCATGCTTTCCTGAATTTAAGACAGTCAAGTCACATTTATTTATATAGTGATTTATACAATAGAGATTGTGTCAAAGTAGCTTCACAATAATAATTGGTAAAATAATTGTTAATGTTGTACAATTAATCAATTATAAAAACAAATTGAATTTCAGCTGTAAAGCAGTTAGAAGAAAATAATAGTGTAATTTAGCTCAATTTAGTTCTAGATTATTTAATCAACACATGTGACATACTTTCAAACTAAATCAGGTAAAAACAGTTAATTTGGAGTTTATTTCAGTAGTTCCGAACAGCTTGTCAAAGCACTTTCTGAAAAAGTTTGCTCCAGTTTGTTAATACTTTCGAACTATTGGTACGTGGAGATTACATATTAGGTGTGGCTCTGAGGCTTTGCCTTCTTTGGCATGGAAATCCTGGCCGGTTCATTTCTTCTATTCAGTCTGTCGAGGTCAGACACGGGTGAACATGAACAAACTGGAGAAATTGAAGTTGTACTTGTAATTGAAAGCGACACTGTCACATTTTTATTAATAAAGCTGCTTGCTTGAAAGTAATATAAAGTGCTATAATGTGCCACGACTTGTTTGGAGTGCCGAATTGCAGAGCTGGTGCATAAATATAGTGAATGTGATTTTACCAAGTACAACATTTTCCTGATTTTCATTGATCCTGGAGCAAAATTGCAATCAGATTTTGAGGGACAAGTTTACTGTCTGCAAATAAGCTTCTTTTTACCCTTAAGCGAAGAACGGAATTTGCAGTGTGTATATTGGGTGGCTTGAACTCCCTGCTCTTAATTGCTGAGCTAGTTCTTCAGGGCTTTTTATCATCCAAAAATTTTAAAAATTAAATATAGACTATAAGTAGGTAACACTTTAATTCAGTGTTTTATAGCTCTCATACAGGTTTATGACTCGTAGTTGTAAAGCCTATAAAAGCAGCTTACCATTTTCTGATTTACAGCTGAATTAGTCCAAATATCTAAACCAGTTCCTTTAACTTAACCTATGTTGGATGGGGGACTCTGTTGTGTTTCTTATGGCGTGGTTGCTATGGATACATATGTACAATAGCCTTCCCAAGGTTATGACCCTATGCGACCTGGGTTCAGGAGGAGAATGTGGGGCTTCCTGTGAAGTATAAAGGGGAAATGTGCACTTCCCAGACCTTCAAGTGCTCCCCAAAAATGTGTGATTTACGGTCCCCAGTGTGGTTTCCCTGATTGGTTTTATGGTGGAACTTCCTAGTCTTCTCCTGAATTGTGTGAAGGGTGTCCACACCAGCTAGATATACAAGAGCCGGACAGCTGGGGAAGATGATGCAATGTCCAAGAGTGATGGGCAACATGCTAAAGTTCATGAGGGCCATCTAATGAGGACATGGTCTGAACTCTCACCCTTCCTTGCATTAAATATGAGTTATGATAAGACCATGACTTTCACCCAGTGGTGTAGTCTATGTGATACGCAGGTATACGCCGTATACCCACTAGAAAATGTCAAGGATTTCCGTATACCCACTAGGAAATGTCAAAGATCTCCGTATACCCACTTTAAAACGCGTGAGGATTCGTAACAACATCGTTTTGTGAAAGAATATCACAGTATACTCACTACAAAAAACTAGACTACACCACTGCTTTCACCCAGTCATGCAGACACAAACAAAGCCATCTATGGTTCACATGCATCAGGCTGCCAACCCCTGGTAGGCTTTCTATTGAATCTATTGATTGTAAATGTTCTGTATTGTGTGAGTCCATGTCAATAATGCTGAAAAATCACCATAGAGTTACTTGATTATTGTTGTGTTTTAGTTTACTTTGTAGTTTTTGCGGCTTTACACCTTTCAGGAACACAAGTAATGTAACTCGATACAGCTTATCTGTTATACAGTAGTTGTTGTTGTTGTTGTTAAGTTGAGACAAGAAGCACAGCAGGTAATTGTTTTTGTTTTGTGCATTTTGAGTTCAAATAGGCCTATATTAAAAAAATATAGTAATGTAGTCCTATTCACCACTTTTCCCAACAAGCACTTGTCTTGTGATGTCAGGATGTGTGTCCCTCTATTGTAATGATCTGTTTATTTCCCTTTTGTTTCATGTACAAAGTCTTTTAATGTATTTATGAGTGTTTTTGTCATGTAATGTTTTGGTAGTATATCCATGGGATGTTGACAATAGTCTCTAAGATAACCAGATTTTTTTTGATTTTTTAAATATCGTATTTTATGTTCCTTAAACAATAATTAATAAACATTCAGGTTTTGAAAAACGTAAGGGTAAGTAAATTATGACAGTTTTCGTTTGGGGGAGCAACTTGGCATCTTAAGTTCAGTAACCATTCAGTTCAGTTAAGAAAATGGCATGCAAACTGTAACATTTATTTATTTTTATCTTCTTTGAACACCTAATTGTATTACATCTGCTAAACACTAACTACTGTCATGATCCAGATTTATTGATTCTGGTTCCCAAATTAAATGTAACAATGTAATTACAGCTTGACCACTGCTTAACATGTTATTTCGAGCATCCCAAAACTGATAGCATCTTTTAAAAAAAGAAAACCCCATATTAAAAGTTCTATTTTGAGAACAAAGGTGCTGAGAAGATACACTCGATGAAGGACATGGTGAATAACTTTTCAATTTAGGTGGGGCCATTTTGCAGGGTCAGTGCCTAACAAACCTTTAAATGATCATTAAGCTGACCAAAAGTCCTCAAAGCTGCTAGTTGGCATAAAGAAAGCCAAGAGCAAGCATGAAATATGTGCAGCCCCCATGACGGGGGAGAATTATGGTCTCCCACATAAATGGGCCACGCCAGAGACAGATGGCAGCCTGGGAAAGATACTACTCTAGGCTCAGTGGCAAGAAGAATGACAGTGCATCATGTGTGATATGAGAAAGGAACAAAGGAGTATGTCATTTTCACTAACTCTGATTGAAAGCGGGCAGCAGTGCTTAGGTAATTAGACTCCCGTGGATAAGAAAAAAAAATGACTGGGAACTCATGAAGACACTGTGCACTGGCCACACACTATTTTTTCTCTTTGCTAGTTGGCTTTACCTTCCTTTTTGTGTTTGCTATTTTAGTTTTGTATTTTGCGTATCAGTTCTTTTTTTGGCGTGTTTTGATACAGATTTCCAGTATCAGTGTTAAGTAGCATTTTCAGATGTCCCTATACCTGGCGATTAACCAAAGAGAGAAGTTGTTTTCCATGACTTTACAAAGTGGATAATGAGCAAAAGCACTGTAAATCGCCTTTCAGATCCTTTTTGTAAGACATTTCATTTCCTTTAGTCTCCTTTGCAAATAAGTTGTCAGAACCTGTCTTTTCAAAGGCCAAAGCCAAGGGCGCTAACAAAGGCATCGGCTGTCTGTATCCACATAGTAACTACATCAA
Source organism: Chrosomus eos (assembly GCA_036326025.1). Taxonomy (NCBI): domain Eukaryota; kingdom Metazoa; phylum Chordata; class Actinopteri; order Cypriniformes; family Leuciscidae; genus Chrosomus; species Chrosomus eos. Next base: position 17,542,759 of record CM070826.1, on the reverse strand, counting down.
AAAAAGAAACTGGTCCAGGGCCTAATTAAAGGGGGAGATGAGAGTCTTCTGGCGTTAGCTCACAATAAGGGGCCGCGGCAAATCAATGGATACCCAACACTATTATTATCATCAACAGCAGTGAATTCAGGGTGATTTGACAGGGACAAAAAGACATATTAAAGACAAGTCCAGGAAACTCCAGACACCTGCGTGGCTGAACAGCGACACTGTGGACAAACTGTTTGACAAACAACATGTCCTGTGTGCTGGAGGGATTTTAAACTCATTTGTTTCAGTATTTAAAAAAATAATAGTAAGATAAGCTAGTTGTTTTTTTCTAAGTTGACTGGATCTCGCCGGTTACAGTATACATGGCGTATTTGTAAGGACATAAGTGAAGCTTTGTGCGTGTTTGAGGTTGTTAGTCTCAGCTTAACTGGATCGGGTTGCTTTAAAAACATGACCTCGTGAATGCACTCTAATTCTTGTGTCTAGGATTAGGCGTGACTCATTTTAGGTACTTAAAAATTGAATTTGACATACATTTATGCATATGCATATTATATATATGCATTTAAAATTGGTTTCTTTCATGAAAGTATGAGGCAGCAATGTGTTTAGGTGGCCTGTTTGAGAATATTTAGGCCTGGTTTCACAGACAGGGTTTAGATTAAGCCAGGATTAGGCCTTGGTTCAATTAGGACATTTACCCCCCGTTTCACAGACAAGGCTTAAGCCTAGTCCCAGACTAAAATGTATGTTTGAGCTGTTTCAACTGAAAGCAACTTGCATCTTAAAATTTTGTATGTGCCATTGTTTTATCTCAAGATGCACACCAGTACTAATGTACATTTTTCAATGCATGTTTATAAAAGCTATTTAAATGCCCCAATTGTACTGAGGCCTAATCCTGTCTGTGAAACTGTGGGGGAAAAAAACATTACGGGTGTGCATCTTGAGACAAATAAATGGCAAATTACTTTCAGTTAAAACAGCTCAAACATGCATTTTAGTCTGGAACTAGGCTTAAACCTTGTCTGAGAAACTTGGGGTTAATCATAGAATGAAATTCAAGAGCACCGAATCAACCTTGCTGAATTATTTTTTTCTGATCATCTGATCTGATCAAGTCCAAAGCCTAACACATTAATATGCATATGGAGTTCAGATTTGTCCATCATAAATAAATGAAGCTTAAAATTAGCTAATGTTTTGTATGTGAATATGCCATCGTTCAAGCATAAATTTCAGGCTGTGAATCGTACCTTCAAACCAGGTGTTGGTGACTGCAGGGAGGGAGTGAAGGGGTGTTGGACCCCACGTCCCCCACGCAGGTGGTCACTGATGCCCCCTGAGGTGTGCACAGCCTTGTTTAAACACTTTCTTCACTCCATGGTCCTTTCATCTGTTTTCACTGTTCCTCCCTTCCATATGACAAAGCCATCTTCTCCCTCTGTATTTCCTAGCTGCCTCTGTTCTCTCTGTCCCTCCTCTCTTCTGTTCCATTTGTTTGTCTGTGAAGTGGTACATGAGATAGCCTGATTGCTACAGTAATGGGGTTTTAAGCCTTGTGTAATTGAACTAACTCTTGTTTACCTTTGACTGTACACACGGGCATATATATATATTTTGGGTATGTAAGATTATACAGAATCATGAATCACAGTATCCTAAAAAAAACATGTAGCTGTTTTTAACATTAATAATAAGAAGAAATGTTTTTTGAGAACCAAATTGGCGTATTATAATGATTTCAAAATATATAATAAAAGAGAAACACTTATTTTAAAATGTAATAATATTTCACAGTGTTACTGTTTTTACTGTATTTCTGAGCACATAAATGCAGCATTGGTGATGATATTTTTATGAAAAAGAGTATGTTTTGATATTAATTTGATATTTTGTTCTAAAGGAAAAGGCGAGTGATTTTGGCCACATTTTAGACTTTTTTTTATCCTAAAATAATTTTGAGATTTGAACACATGCCTCTGCGTTCATGGTTGACATAATTTACGGATCACATGAATCAAATCTGTTTAGGAAATCTGTCAAAGTTATTTAGTTATTTTGGGTGTTAGTGGCCCTTTCTTTTAATTTGTCACTATTTTAATGACTTTTCAGCTTTTTGCGCTTCACTTAAATGTCCCTGTGGTGTAACAAATTTTCAGTTTAGTAAATTAATGTGATGTCATAAAAATCACATGTATAATTATACTAGAAACAGAACCAATTTTTGTTTAAAATATAGTTTGTCACTGCTTAATGGCTATCTGTGTGCATTCTTCCTAAGAAAGGAGGTTATTTCTAATAACCGAAGACCCTTTGTTTCTTTCACGTCTCTGTTGTTCATCACTGTGTTGAGTACATATGGACACATGCACATTACATCTGGTATTCATGCTTCACCACCCTTTTGAAGTGACTTTCTCCTAAATTAAAAAGTGTTAGTATAAAATTAATAAAAATCCCGCACTGCAGAACTTATCAAGGAAAGTAGCGCTAGACATGTTGAGGAGTATTGAAAGCCATGTCATCTCCATATGGTTCATACGATAAATCCTTTATCTACCATACAACTCTCTCTCCTCCATGTTCTCGCCCGTGGCTACGTTTCTATCTCTGCATCAATTAGCACTGTGATTAATACAACAAGCAAGCAGTTTAGAGGTAATGGCAGACAATTAACATCTCATTGCACCATAAAGGGCTATGCTAACTACCCTGGCCACTGCTTTTCTCTGCCTGGAATTGAAATAAGTGTTTGTCTTCATTCGTACACTATCTAATGTGAAGCGGGCCCAATTTGTATGCCACAACACCATTAATCTAATTAGAGCGAGCTGAGAATGAATTCACATCCCTCCAAAGAGAATGAATGCAGCGTTGTCACTGTTATTTAGCGCTGTGCCACCGTGCCGCTTCCAGCGCCTCTCTCGAAAATGAACCATCTTCAATGTGCGTACTGAGACTTGTTGCTGTTTTTTTTTTTTTTCCTGCTCCTCTCCACATCCTCTCTCTCACTCGCTCTAATTATTAGAACATTGCAAATACAACTGTGCACATCAGTGAATAGAGCCGTAGCTGTGCTGTCATGGGCTTTGCAGGAGGAAAAGTCCTTGGAGTGCTGTTGAATTAAATGATGCATTTTGATTGACAGCTACCTTGAGACTGGGCTGATGGAGTCGTCAAGGCAGAATGCTAACAGGCTGCCACCACTCCGCCTGCACACACACACATACACACAGCGCTTTGAACAAAAGCACTCGTGGGCATGTATAATCACACAAAATATATTTGAAGGTTATTGGGGTGTATGTGCCAAAGTTAACAAATGAAAACTGCTCCACCAATTAAAGAGCAACCAATTAAAAATAGCATGGTGTTCATTCCGTACAATGCTAAATTAAAAAAAAGCTCTTTACCTTTTTGTAAGGGCTTTCGAACCCTCATGTCATTCCAAATCCAAATATGTCTTTGTTTCATCTGCAGAACACAAAAGCAGAACTCTTTGTGTCCACGCAAAACATATCTTCCATTGTGTTTGAACAAGGAACTTGAATGACATGAGGGTGAGTAAATGATATTGGTTGATCTATGCTTTAAGCAACTATGTTCTTGGGAGGATTTTTGTTGGTGTTTGCAGCAGGGGGGCAGTATTTCTAAATATATCTATGTAAATCTGACATGTAATGAAAAGAATAATAGGGATTTATTGATGTATATGCAGGTTACTGGTGCCTCCACCAAAGTGCTTAAATGAATTAAGAGAGATGCTTTGGGTTCCCATGAGAGCATCATGTATAAATAACCTTCATGAAGGATTTTGAAACCATATGAAACTCTTTATTTCACAGGAACATAAAAAGCAGATTGAACAGCAAAGCTTAATACAGTAGTGGCATTATGCAATTCTCTCGGCCCTCCTGACGCATGAGACAGGGCCCCAACAATAAGTAGTGATGTCATGCACAAGGGGTCTTGATGGTTTTTGATTAATAGGGACTTGGTAATGCTTTACAATGAAGTTCAATTAAATGCAAATAATGATTTGGACATAAACTAAGAGACCGCAATACTTTACAGTATTTTTAAATTCAGTTAATTAATGACATGTTTAACTAATATTCATTTGAACTTATACAGTTTAAAATTTCATGTTGTATTCATTTTTTAAGAATAAAAAAATGCTATGAATTAAAAATGAACTGAACTCTGAAAACAAGTCTAAATTTGCTAATTTAAAAAAATGTCTCTGTGTATATGTATTAATGAAATACATATACAAAAAATGTATATGTCATGAATATAGAGCTACATAATGTTTTTTTTTATTCATGTTCATTCATAAAAAAATCATAATGTTATAAATGAACATTAACAGATTCATTTGTGAATAATGTTGTTTATTGTTAGTTCGTGTCATTCTTGTGTTTGTAAAATACATTCATGTATGTGTATATACAGTCTGCTTAAAAACTCTTAATAAATGTACAGCTTTTATGTAGTGTAGAAACGGCTCTAGATATGCAAATTGAAGTCCTGTTATAACCAGGGATGTAGTGGAGGCTAAACGCACGTAAACGCCGTTTACGCACCTCCCAATATTCGGAAATAGCGTTTACCCACCTCCAAAGTGCGTTTATCCACCTCTAAATTGCGTTTATCCACCACTAAATAGCCTGCCGTTCCTAAGACATTTTAAATTAAGCTTATGTCGTATAGTTTCATATTCCTTATTAGTTTCATAGGTTGTCTCTTTCATAAAACTATTTCATATTGTGCTGCATTACTGTCAGTGTTGTTGACTATTACTGACGCGCTGTTGACGCTCGCGCAGCCTCGCGAGGACAAATCTACACACATGAGCGCAGCACACACACACACTCAGTTAACAACATACTTCCTATAACAAATCTAAATGTGGAGTTTTTATATTTTAACATGTTAAGCAACCTCAATTATTTTTCCTGAACACCATCACGATTGAAAATGTGACATTGATTTCCTACAACAGTTCAATAAACAGTTAAAATTAAGTCACTTACATTTTAGATGCAATATTGGCTGTTTTTGTTCTGTTTCAGCAGCGAAAATAGTTCCAACCAAAAATCACAGCAGAACCACGGCGCATCTCACAGGAGCACTCATCCTGTTTTCATTACTGAATTATTCAGCATTTTGAACGAATCGATTGAGTCAAAGATTCAATGACCCATTCATAAACATGTCTCATTCTTGAATGAATCAGCCGTTTGAACGAATCGTTTGAATGAATGAATGAATGACTCACTCATTAAGACGGTCGCCTGCCGCCACCTAGTGTTGTGTTTAAAAGTAGCATTTTCCAATGTTTCTTATATGTAAATTTAAATAAATTTCATAACATTATTTTATGCAATTGTAATTTTTCAGTGTAAATTATTTAATTTGATCAGCCCTACTTAGGGTAACAGCCCTATAATGTCTTATTATTCGAAATAATTTAATTTATTGAACACATTTAGGAATTTAAAATGAAAGATGAAGCATCTACATTTAATAATATTGGGGGAGGGGATGCCCTTTAAAGGTGCAGATATTACAATATGCCGCTTTAAATATCAAAGCTGATTGAACACGGATGAGAATATTGTTTCAGAATAAATTAACAAAAAAAAAAAAAAAAAAAAAAAATCCGGACGAGCAACTTTTTTACTCGGACAAGTGAATGACAGATTTACTTGTCCAAAGGACAAGCGTATGAAAAGGCTTAATGTCAAGCCATCCCTATAGCAATGTCATCAGTAGACATAGGCCTACACACCGGTAGGCAGTGGCCACGTTACCGGGTGACCACGTCGTGGTCCACCAGAATTTATAGTTTACCCACCTCTTTTTTTACCACTACACCTCTGGTTATAACTGACTCATAACGCTGTTAGCAGGCCTCCTGTACACCCTGGAAGGCTTCTACGTCAGTCTCTCCGCTCAGAAGTCACCTAGTCCAGTGGTCACAGAGAAACTAGGGATAAAGACAGAAATCAATGAACAAGGTGAGAGACCCTTGTGGTACATGTGATCCGGTGTCTTTCATGTTAACTGTTGGCTGTGTAACAGTGTTTGGAGAGTCTCTTGATCATGTGTACACCAGGTCAAGGGTCACGGCAGCCTGCGAGTGACCACCCAGTCTCTTCATTCAGTTTCCGGACTTCAAGCGACCCCCCTTTTTCTTCTTTCTTTCATTTTCTGGCCCCTCCTCACAGCGACACTGGTTTTCATCTCTTGAAACAAAAGCTAACTGTTTTGCTCAGCACTAGATCAAGGGCCTCCTTTTTCCTCCAGGAGAGGTGGAAAAACAAACATGTGTACGCCGATACCTTCTGTCGCTTCCAGATTCACATCTGCAAGCTCCACCACTCTTCAGCTCCTCCACCCAGCTGTTGAGAGCCTACACACACATGCACATAATATCCCATAGGACAGGCCTGTTTATCAGCCAGCCTGCCAACCACATGATGGATCCTACCACGAGCATCAAACGTGACACTCGGGAGGGTGGTAGCATGGGTTAGACCCCTGCATGAACCTACGGACTAGGCCGGGACGCTCACTCTGAGCTGTGGACACAAATGTGTACAGATGCCCTGGAGATAATGGTACTGTTTGTACTGAGACTGTGATTCCCCCATTAGGTGTTCCAGCTTTGATGAGAACATTTCATCTCATCAGAATGGCTGATCAATTGGAAGTCCTGTAGACTTTTCTAAACACACATGATCGGCTCTTTTGGATCTGACGTACAATGGCATGTTTTGATCAGATCTTTGATCCCAGACACCATCAGTTGTCATCTCTTGTCTCTAAACAGTGGTCTGCCACTTTTGATTTAAAGTCATGCACTGGCAAAGAACAAAGTATTATGTGTGGTTTTACATGATCAACTAGTATCACCAGAAATACAAACATAAAATGATTTTTCCTACACTAAATATAGTGTACTGGTTATAACACTGGTTATAGTGTATGCATTTCGAGGGAAGGGCAATTTAGTGCAATTAAGTGTCTCCTAAAGCATATTATGTTGAAAAGTGTATGCCAAAAGTCCCCGGATGGTCTACTATTTCCGGTAGATTTTTGATTATACATGCACACTCTAAAGGCTAATATTGCCCACAACCCATTGCGCTTTGAAGGAGGATTCAGTTCAGAAATACAAACACAAAGTGTTAAAAACGTACATAGCAGATGTGCACAACCAAGAGGTAAGATAGAGGTTTAGATAAAGGGGTTTAAATGTGACTATATTTAACCTGATTAAAAACTATATTAAATGCTATCCATGTTATATTTAATCTGCAACAACAATGTGGAGGATGTTAACTGTGACAAGATGATTGATAGGCCAGTTTACGGTAGCAAAATGCAAGTGACTAAGCGACAGTGTCCATTTAAAGACGTATTTTAATGGCGTGAGAGTATGTCCCAAAGCTTGCCAACTCTTCTGCTAAACACTCAAAAGTATGTACTTTTTCTTCACAAAGAGAGTACATAAGTTTAGGGCATAGTATAAGGCGAATTGGGATGCTGCAAGTAATCATGACAAATACATTATCTGAAAACGAGTCTTAATATTATTGCTTAGATGTATTGCTTCCCAATGCATTCATTTTTAGATATTAAAAAAGACAAAAAAATGATTACATAATACACTGAAGGCCTTCTGTTCACAGAACATTTGTATATCAATTTTTGGTCAAACTTACACTATATAGAGAAATGTCCACCACATATTTCTTCACGGTACATTGTCTTGTTGCTCTTTTGTGTGAACTACTTGATGTAATAGAGTAGTGCAGAAGTATGAAAAATGGGACAGTTTGTATATTTTTGTACATTTTACTGAATAACAGTATGTCTGGTTCACCAGCATAAACCAGCCTGGAAAAGCATTGGAATACTGAGCTAGTCTGAGGACGACTTGATTTTTTTTTAACCAGCACCTCATTCCTTCACCTTCCACTCAATCTCGTCCTCTTTGAGTGTATTTGAATGAGCTCTGCTTTTCCACAAGCAGTCCATCCTTGGTGGGTTGCGTCTCCAGTGTGCTTTTAATCCAGAGTGTCTTGATGCAGAGAGAGTCCAGCAGAGTAAAGCTTCATTCTAATTTGGTCAAGTCTCATGGTGTCGCGTTTCAATCGGCCTGCAATCACAAAGTGACTATTCAACATGTTGAGCAAAACACTCTCTTACCTCAATGTTCCATGTCTTTTCCTCTGAGGATGATCATGAAGAGATCATTCCTTTTGTCAAACTGTATAGCAAATACCTTATAATGTCTTTTACATGGCCCAATCTAGAATAATTATAGGCTTGCTTTCAATCTCTTCATACAATTACAGCTGGCGTCAGACTTGGAAATGATTCAGTGGAGAAGTAAATGTGACTGGTGGCGGTCTGACTGGTGGTGATTCTTCCAATTGTATCTGGCCAGTAATCTCTCAATTTCATTGGAAAGCCAACACTTTATCGTTGCGTGTTCACACCACTCATGGAAAAAGAAAAACAAATGAGCAGGCAGATTGTTTACCATGACAACTCTGCAAGTCTTCTTTAAGTGACATTGAATTGAAGTGGTTTTATAGGCTTTGTGGCTACACAAAGAGGCTGGGGAACCCTTATGAATAAACTGCTTTAGCGTTCAATTGTATTCATTTTTAGAAATATATCTTGACATTATAAAGTAAATCCTAAGGCTTATTTAACATTTGAACATGTATGTAGGACGATTTCAGTGCACTGTCCGTCAGATGAAGTCGTTTCTGTGACCCTTTTCCAAAAAAATAAAAATAAAAAAATAAAAAAAAATTTATTATATGACTAGCTGAGGCTGTAGCATGCATTATTAGCAACATTTACCAGAGCATCACCCTCCAGTCTCGCCATAAAATATAGAACGCTTTGATAAATACCTAAACAAGTGATCAGATGTGCATCAGAGATAGGTTGCCATCTTCTGGATTTTCTGCAAAACTTCACCAGACCTGCAAATGACGTTTCTGTCATTTCCTGCACCTGACCTGTGCTGCCTGTAATTAATGTTTTGACAAGCGAGGTGAGTATTTGTCTTGAAATATCGATATTAAGAGAGCCAAACAGAGGATGGAGATACAGTGACAGTAATATGTCGCTGTGTATCTCCACCCGTTACCTCACCGCTCGGTGAATCATGCTGTGGGTGGACTTTAATTAGCATCGCTCGCGCTGGAGTCAGCCGTCAGCCGGTGACAAGAGGAGCAGGCCAGGATCTCGGAGCGTGGTGTTGGGGTGTGTGTGTGTGTGTGTGTGTGTGTGTGAGAGAGAGAGAGTGTGTGTTCTGTGCGACTGAGTCTGGTGTGAAGGTGTGTCTGCTGAGTAAGTCTGTGACCATGCTGAGTCGGCACTGGCCCCGGGAATTGCCAGAAGACAGCGCTGGCGTCCTGCGTTCAGCACTGTGGTGGTGGTGTCCGTCGGGCTGGGAGACGCAGGGAGAACACAACCCCTCTGGCCCTGCTCACTCGTGTCTGACTGAGCTGCCAGGCGAGCAGAGCACCTTGGCGCCTCCAAAATATGTTTTGCTCCTATCCAAGCCAGGGGGGGAAAGAGGCCTCATTTTCTCAAGGTCTGAACATTGTCATTGTTTTCATAATTGTACCCATCAATAGATTACACAGAGAACTGCCAGCTTACATCTTATGAGTGTTTTACTGCCAGATTTTTTTTTTACTTTGTGAAGGCTTTTACATTTGTAGTTGTAGATATTTTATATTGTAGCTACAAAAAAAAAAAATAGGTAAAAGTATTCTGAAAAGCTTAACCTCCTCTTTGAAGTCTCCAGCCAAATTCAGTCCCCAGAACCACTGAAACAAATGAGATTCAATACACACAATGAAACTCTTTTAATAATCCTCTATTATGAAAGAGATCCATTATAATAAATTATAATCTATTAGACTATCAAATTTAAATAATAATACAATAATATTAATGGCAATTACAGTCAAGATTTTTGTTACTTTAAATATTTCACTTTCATGTTCAGTTTCATATCAGTTTCTGTGATAGGAGATTCGGTTTTAAATAGACAATCATCACTGACAAATTCTGAATCGAATAATAAAAATAACTAAGTTTCTATCATATTTTACATAAACCTTTCTGTTAATAAATTGTTTACATTTGACATTTCTTTTAATGCAATGCTAAGCTTTCAATTTGAAGACCCCTAAAGTGCCCACTAAATGATTTATATAGGTTCAGAAAACCATATAATCGTCCTGTCATTTATCCATCTTGATTTGTCTGTCCATTTTAGGACTTCAGAATCCAGGACTCAGCAGAGTAAAACACTTTTTAAATTATTTTTACATTCTATTGTATGAAAAATCCCTAGTATTTAGCAGGTAACATAGTATGCGTGTGGGCTGAATTATTGTTCTATGAATGCTGCAGATCTCATCAGATCTGCTTTTTAAGCAGAAAATTCAGCTGTCGCACTGAAGTCCGTCGGGCCCCTCAAAGTCTTTCAGAAAGCCTTGATTTGATTGCTGTTTATTCTGTGAACTTTTCGGTGAACCTTTGTGTTTGCCCTCTGTTGTTAATCATTTAATGGACTGTGAAACCAAGACAAAGTGAGGAGGAGTGACACTGATCCGTTTTTGTATTTTAAAACAGGTTACCCTTCTTCTTTTTTCTTGTCTTTTTGGAAAGATTGAGTAATTTATCTGGTCCATGACTTATCCCTGAGACCACCCATCATTAACTCTTTTATACTCTTTCATATAATGTGAACATTGTAATGCGTTTTGAATGTTTATTCACACTCTTAACATTTAACTTATTTTCTTATTTATATTGGTTCAGCTTTTAATCATTGTTTTTAAAAATGCCTTTCCATTTCTATATGACTGCAGCTCGTATCAGCCTCATATGCCCTCTGATGATTGACAGGCTGTTGACAGGAGTATTGCCGTAGTATTTAGCGAGGTCTCGGAACCCCCGCTGCTAAAGTGAATTTTATGGAGTCTTCGGTCAGTCACACACATAAAGCAAAGTCAAAGCAGTCTCTAAATTCATGCAAATGAATGTATTTTACATCCTGTCATGTGCGATACGCCACTTGATTGCTTTGTTGAGAGAAAAGAAAAAAACAAAGGGTGCACGGAGAGTCAAGAGGACAATGTGGCCCGTGGCCTCTCCCTGCCCTGACGCAGGGGCCCGGGCCGTGTGGAGTATATCATCAGACCTAATTTACAATCTATGGATTCCACCGGGTGGAACAGGGGCAGATATGAAGTAGTTAAGCGCTTGGCTAGCAATGCTTAGCATTCAGTCGGAGGGGAATCTGTTGTGGTTATCTAATGCCTGCAATTATGACTTATTAATGAAGAGATTAGCCAGTGAAGTGAACAGAGAAATAAACATGCAACTCTTTCACAGGGTTATGAAGAACAAATGACTGAACACATTTGAGCAAATAAAGCAAAGCAATTAAGACTGGATTGAAATGGTAGGCTTTTAATTATTTTATTTTTGTAAAAAAAAAAAAAATATTTAGTGATGTATATGTGTATATATATATATAATTTCAGTGTTGGATGTAAGGTAATGTGAGCACTAATTTTACCCTTACTATATTATCCAACATTATGAATTCAAATTGGAATACTTCAAAATTCAGAGCTCATTCCAGAAACATCATTTCATGTTATATCTTCAAACATGCAGAGGCACAGAATTATAATATTCTACCAACAGATGGAAAGAATGCTCATTTAGTAAATGGCTTTCTGATTTTACATGTAAATGCTCTGGCTCTGATGTTATCCATCTGCATAATTAGCCTTTTTAGTAATAAGAACACAGTGAGTGAGACATTAATTAGACCCATTTAAATGTTTGGGAATCAAATAGTGCACAGAAAACAGGGCCTCCTTGGCTCCAGTTTGACTGTTTATTTGTTTAGATATGTGTTAATTATTTAACACTTCCTCCCCTAGTACTCTTCCTTTTCGATATGCTCATGAAAGTTTTCAGTCAGTGTCGTTTGTTCATGATTATGAACAGAAAACAAGCTTGTGATTGTTTTATTATTTGTAGTAAATAGTAGCATTATTTGTATTATTATTATTATTATTATTAATTATTTCATGCCATTCAAATGTTTATAAAAATATATTGTCTAATGTTTTGATTGAGTTTCACAGTTTGGGTGGTCATTCTGATTTTTTAGACCGACAGTTAAAAAATACTGTATAAAATGTGTTTGTCCTTGCCTAACCAGTTACTTTATTCCGATAGGCTATTTATTTCATTTATTTTTTTAGACATAGACAATTTAAAAAGCATTTCAGAAATGTCTATTTTGTAGATATTTGTTTGCTGGCTTGTTTTAATAAGTAACAAGACATCTTATTTCACAGAAGATAATATTTTTTGTGTGTGTGAGGGTTTGCCTGCATGTTTTTCTTTTTTTTTTGAAGAGCTTGTGCAAGTAGTTTCTTGGACAGCACTGCCCCCAGTGTTCAGTTCTGGAATTGCAGATTTGTTTAGTAGAAATGCATTGCATTTTGTTGGCCTTTTTATACAAACCAATCATAGTTTCATTAGTATAGATCTAGTATTTCATTAATTTAAAAAGTGTTGTAAGGAATAACTTCCTTAAAACATTAAAGACATTTTATATTTTACTATTAAAAGTGAGTTCTGAATAATAAATAAATAAATAAATAAAACATTTGGATTAGCAAAATTCTTTACATAATGCTATATATGGAGAAAACAACAACTCTGAGTGACCGAGAATGTATAAAATGGAAGAAAATAATTTCCTTTAGGTCCAATTAAAGGATTTTCACTTAGTGGTGCAGGCAGCAGGGTTCTGAGCGATTGTCTTTGCTGGGTAGTTGCTCAGCAGCAGAAGGTAATAGTGGGGTGGACCCCCTTTACCCTCAGAGCCTTCTGTTAAATTTGGCAGAAAAACACCGGGCCCAAGTAGGAACAAAAGACAAACCTTTCCACATAGAATAGGGACAGGCTTTGAGAAGAATGGTCCAATTTGACCCAATCTTCTAACCAATTTGGTGCCTTCTCTTCCAACGGAAACATTTGGCCTGAAATTACCAGGATCGAACCGAGGCTCCTCATATAGGCTACATTCCCTTTATGGCAGATGTTGCGTATTAATTGGCATGTGCGCGGCTCTGACCCAGGGTCCCTAACTGTGGGTTTAAATAGCTTATCTATTATTTGTTGTAACTCGGCCGACTCGGTAGGCACTTCCAGACGTGGTATTTCACGCTTTGCGGTTTCCAGTGTCGGCGTGGGCTTTTGGGGGGAGCCCAGTGTTTCAATGGTGATGTCGTAACAGCAGGTAAGCTCTAAACACCATCTATCAGGCACCCATACTCTCCTCTCACACGGCCAGAGCTGTGACTGATGGACCTGTCTGTAGTATGGATGTTTAGCGCAGTGGCAAGCCATATGCCACTGGCACCGTTTCCTCCTCGCTGCCCTCGCTGAGCTAAAGAGGGGTGGTGCTGAGAGAGACCAAGAAAAACACACAGACACAAAGAACGCAAGAAGCCCTCCGCGACTGACATGAGACAAATACCTTTCTCTGCTTTCTGGAAAACAAGATGATAAGAAATTACCCAACAGCCATTCCATTCGATCCCGTCCCGCCCTATTCACCCCCACCCGCCTTAAAGCCTAAAAAGCAGAGGATATTGTGTTTTTAATAACAGTGAGAGAGCTCTGATGTATTTTTCCATCTGTTCAGAGCGGCCCACCGCCCGGCCGAGTGGCCGCCCCCTTGTGAGAGGAGCACAGCTGTTACTGTAAACCCTGTCCAGAGAGCAGCTCACACCCCTCTGCACCTCTAAAGGATCAAATGAACAAGTTTGGCTCGGTGCAGTCAGCCTTTGCAGCTGCAATTTCAAACCTCTTTAAATCATTTTTCATGCTTACCAGAAATGAATAATGCACACATTAACTGGTGCCAGTTAATAAATTTCCATCTCAGTGAACCATTTTTTTTCCAGTAAGATCCAGAGCATCTCATTTTGTTGTGCAAAACAGCTAAGAGGGCTCCCTAAAAAATATTCTCTCCATTCGCCTCCGAGGAAAACACTTTTTTATTTTATTTTAAACAACCAGACTGGCTTTTATGCTGGCATTTATATATTTTTGTTTTATGGTATAAGTTGTCAATTAGATCAATATGGTGACCCTCATTTTTTTGTTCAATCTCACTGTAAAAAAGTTGTAAGAAAAGTATGAAATTTACTAACAATTTCTGATCCATTTTTTCTTTTTGTAAAGTGGATTTATCCAGAAATACATCAAATGCAATCATACATAGCCTAGTTGAATATAGGCCTAAATTCTGTATTAAAATTGATCTAGATATTTGGGGGCTTAGGCTCCCAAAACTAAAAAGAATGATTTATTTAATTTGAATTAAAAACTTTGATTATAAAAAAATATATTTTTGCAAAAATGCTTATTAATCAAGTTAAAAGTATGTTTTTATCTAGAAAATACTATTTCAGTTTGTTTTTTTGAGCCATTCAGAGTTTGCAGGGTTTAGGAAATTAAAGGGCCCTGCAGACCCACATGACTGCATATCAAGGTCAAGAAGTCCTCTTCAAATATGAGATGTTTTAACCCTTTTATAACAAGGCAATAGTTCTGGTTGAAAAATGACATTCTTTCAAAAGTAGGCTACGTTTCTAAAAACTTGCCACAGATTTTTCTAAATATGCTTTCAAATTTTTCTTTTTTCAAAATTCAATTGGTTTTAACTGAATCAAATAAATACATGATAAGGAATCAGAAAATATAAAAAAAACATCCAAGCATGTCTAAACTTGTTTCATGTCTCAAGGACTTGTGAATGACAGGGCAGTGTTGGCAGAAAATGTCCATGATATTAATTCAACAAACCCAGACCAGCAGCTGGCATCAATGGCCTCTACTTGCCCATCGTGAACAATTAATCACAGTAGGGCAGAGGTGGACGCAGGGACTGGTGGTGGCGGCTGCATCGCGTGTGACAATCAGTCCTTTTTAAAATGCTGGGCAGTGTATCGCAGTAATTCGTGGAGTGCTCCTCAGAGCGGGGCAACGACAGTGTCAGGCAAGATGCTCCCTAATGAGTGCCATCCTAATAATCACACGTATGCGTGAATCCTGACCCGGTGTCAGAGGAGCGGATGTACCGTGCCGGATGGCGGCTACCGTTCTGGGAAGATCTGCAAAATGTACATCAATTAGACTGGAAGTCGGAGAGCCGACATCACAACCCATTAGTTTTGTTTAAAGGACTGCAGGGTGGGCCAGGGAGCATGTTAGAAGAGCAACATTGACAACATCCTGTCAGATTGATTAGCAGTCTGTCAGAGGAGCTCTGAGCTGTAAAATGTGATTCAGGGCTTGTTCATCTAAACATACTGTGGGGCCAAGCGGCTAATAACGTTCACAAAGCGGCACGTGTCAAATGCTACACTACGAGCTAGCCAAAGTGCTGAAGCTTAAATAAACCTCAGGTCACTGACAGTAAAAAAAAAAAAAAAAAGATTTTCCTTGTTTTCTCTCTACTGACTCTTGTAATACTACAGACTCTTGGATTCAAATGATCACTGACAACTCCCAGAACTGCTGGTGTGGAAACGACGAAGCTTAGCCTTGTTACTGGTTTTTCAGGGATCTCGGGTCTCAACTGAAATTGGTTCATAATGGTTTGATAACATCAAAATATGGAAACTATTTCAGTTTTTACATGTTTTCAAGCTATCTCATTTAGTCCTCTTAAATCATGTTAGAGCCATTTTATAAAGCACCTCAGATCAGCAATTAATGAATGAATTGTCATGCTGACTGTGATATTCCTATACAACATAGTCCACATACTTTTGAGTTTAGGTTAAAATTAGCACGCTTCATAAGTTCATTTCTAGAGAGAATCAAAGATACTGTTCTGCTCTAGATTTCTCACCTGATTTTTTTTTAAAGATTTAAAAAATAATAATCAAGCAGCACAGCTGTTTTCAACATTGATAATAATAAATGTTTCTTGAGCACCGAATCTGAATAGTAGAATGATTTCTGAAGGATCATGTGACAGTAATGATGCTGAAAATTCAGCTTTGCCAACACAGGAATAAAATGCATTTTAAAACACATTAAAATAGAAAACGTTTAAAAACACAGTATTACAGTTTTTATAGAATTTGTGATCAAATAAATACAGCCTTAGTGAATAAAAGACTTTACATTAAAGTGGCCCTGATGGTAAACTTGAAAGGTAGAAAGTGTTCTCAGCCACATTCATTTGTCTCTCCAGCTTGTGCATTATGTAATTACACTTGATATAACACCATGTATTGAAGATAATCATTACTGCAGGTTCCTTTGTCCTCGGAATAACTGCATTTTGATCATCCTTTATCGAACCTCCATGATCCAAAAATGCATACAGTTTTTCACATACTGTATAGCACTGTTTTTTTGTTGTTGTGGTTGTTAACTTGCTGTATTCTTCAAGAACCAATGGACGTCCTATCCATGCATTTTAGTACAATCGTTCACTCTCTCTGAGGCTAGGCAGAGATCCAATGGATTCCACACTTTTAAACTCAGTAATGTGTAAAAACAGAACTGGACACAGTAATCCTTCTATGCAACACTATGAAAATATTGCGGGTACATCATGTGTGAAATTCAAGCAAAGATGGTAAGACGCCGGTCCACCCTTGTTGGTTCAATTTCAGCAGTGTGAAGGGAAGTAGAAGTATAGCATGAAAATCCAGACAGACCACTATAATTCAAAGCTTTTTTGTTGTTGTTCAAAAGAGTGAATCCAGTAATACCTTTGTCTATATATTATATCTGCAGGCTGATATTTCAGATCTAAGGATGGTATCGTTAGAACCAAAAACCCTGTCATCTTAGCAGCATCATCTTTGCGATCCTTGGTCTTCAAAAGTGTCCCGTTGGCTAGAGGAAGCAGGTGAAAAAATAAAAGCACGATGCACTTTAAACTAAGAAGGAGACTTGTTGACTGAAGTTGTCTCGAGGTCAGCCCTCGCTCAGCTCACTAACTTTCAAGAGCAGCCAGCATGTGTGAGATGCCCCTAGGGACTGCGTTCCATCTCCTTTGAAGCCCCCATTCTGAGCTTCACTGTTTTCTTTGCTGTCATGGCTGCCGGCTTCCTACTTCGGGTGACCCTACTGCCCCGGCCTCGGCACA
The DNA here is from genome assembly GCA_036326025.1 of Chrosomus eos. NCBI lineage: Eukaryota > Metazoa > Chordata > Actinopteri > Cypriniformes > Leuciscidae > Chrosomus > Chrosomus eos. The sequence goes on along the minus strand of CM070826.1, from coordinate 17,525,508 downwards.
TCAGAACAGCGACTCGCAAAACACCTTTCCGACATTAACTACAGAGGACTCGGAAGAACAATAGGCCATGATCTAGTCCTCGAGACACGCATGTCAGATACCACGGAAGGCGTGTAAACAAACACGCTAACAAAAACCATTGGCCTATAGCGGTGTGTGTGCGAGCGACTCGATGGTAACTCGACATTTTAAAACGCAATTTGTTGCAATGTCCACAGTTGGGTACGTTCTTGGTGAATAGCCAAGAGTAACATACTTTGCAATTACAAAGTGTAACAGACTAATAAACAGAGGCCCAGCTGACATAACATGAGGTCAAAGATGAAAGTCTAGATAGTGGATATGTTCCATATGTCTTGAGACTACAGTTACACGTGACAAACTCATTTGAGCCGGTTAAGAAACCGCAGCCTTGACCTTAAAAAGACTATAATGTGGCCAGAATCGAAGCAACCGTGTGAGGTGGGAATATTCATAATAGACAAAAGTGAACATTAATTCGATTAATTAATTTATTTAGTTATGTAGAGACTGTACAAAGACTTATGTGGCATGCAGTTATCAAAAACAATGTTATCCAACAGTCCTTTGCCTCTGTTCTATTTTGCGTTTCAGCATGTTGTAGTTTTCCTTGGTTCCTGGAGCGCTGGGATCCAGTCGAAGAGACAGTTCATAGTGCCGCTTTGCCAAGTCTAGTTTTCCCCAACGGTGATAAAGAACAGCTGCAGGAACACAAAAAAGACCCGTCACTTAAATCAAGGGACTGTACAGTAAGTCAGCATCGGTCCCCAGTGAATGGGAGACGAATCATAGCCACTTCGCTTTGTTTATTGATTCAATCGCACCGATTTATCCCTGTATCGTGTAACATTGCAGGAGTCAAAACTCGCACAACTGTTTTTGTGACAATACTGAAGTGCCAGCGGGATCCTTGGAGACTTACCAAGATTACCATGGCAACTGGCAACGTTTGGGTTGATCTTCAGAGCGTTAAGAAAGAATCCTTCCGACTCCTGGGAGTAAAAGGAACATTGGTTATTATAAAGTTCCTTCTGTGTCAAAGAAATAGTTTGAGTAACATTTTCACAGAGAAAGCAACACTACATGGAAAAAAGTTTGTATTAACCTTGTATTTTTCCTGTTTCCCAAGGACATTGGCGAGGGAGAACATGATGGTGTGATCTTTTGGCAATATCTTTAATGCTTCCTTTCCAATCAGCTCAGCCTGAGCCAGATTGCCTTTAATGAAAAGACAAAACCTTAAATAGTTACCTTGCTTAACCCACTGGGCATTCACTTTTCCAAAATATTAGGCATAATGCTTTTTGGTTGGTGATAAAATGGGGGAGAAAAAAATAAATAAATTGGACATACCAAATGCTTACTGTATGTATTTTGCTTAAACCTTAGTGCTACATGAGCTTCTTGGATAGTATTCTCCCATAACAAACTCTTAACTAACAATCACAACTAATCTACTATATTATATATAACATTTTAGCATATTATATTAAAACAACTTCTTAGTAATGAACTTAAGAAGCTTTAAATACCTTTAGCATGTAGGTAGATAATATAAATATTGCTTCGACCTGTTTTGGGACAGTTCTTTAAGATAAAATTTTCTCACAATTTTCATAAACTGTGCCGAACCAGAAGTTGCTGCGGCCACCAGGGCTAAAGGCGGAAGCTATCATGCACAGTGTCTGTTACACTGAAGGACGAACCCAAGCAATATCTAGGGACCAGAATATCATAGTGACTCAGGGGTGGGCTCTTTGACTTGAGCCTGTAAGTAACCACCTAGCAACCACTCAGAACCCTAGCGACGTGCTAAGATCACCAAGAACGCCTTAGCAGTTGCATATCATGTCTGGCTCTCCAGCCTAGTATGGATTTTTGCACAGGTAAACCACTCACATTTTCATTATAAAATGTAAAAATCTAGCCATTTAAAATAAAGAGTATTTAATTAGTGTTTAGTGCCAGACTTTTAAATCTCTTTCACAGAAAAAGTGTTTGTTGTGTGTTAAACCATTTACAGCAATACAATTGGCCAATTAAAAACCTAAAGAATTATGAACATTATACATTTCTATATATAGTGCAAAATGTCACAGACAGAGAATTATATACGTCCTCTGAAATTTCTGTTGACTTTGCAGAGTGGATTGCTCTGGTGTGTCAGCAGCCTCCAGAAGAGAGTTTTTCCACTCCACACATGGCTGATTCTTTTAGCTTCCTAATTAGAGGGCAACACAAGGGCTACTGACTTATTGATCTGGATGTCAAAACTCCCTCTGACCACAGACTCAGATAGATCTTCTCTCACTGGCTGGCCCTTAACAAATTCATGAGCTGCTGAGGATTATTCCTCACTGTTGAAACCTAAATATGACTCATGTTTTATGTTCGCGCACTTTCTTGATACTTTTTCAGTTTAATCTTACAAGGAAACAATAGCAGGAGAAAACTCCAATTTCCTGGTTGCAATCATTTACTTATTTTTGGGAGGGGTTTGGGGATCAATTGGGACTGGAAAATGCAGAGGGTGAAGATGCTGGTGCCAGGTTTTTTTTTTTGGCAAGGAAAATGGACCGTGCCAAGACTCTCCAGGGAGGGCCAACCTGCCTGGGAGATGCGTTTGAATAAACGGCTTCTGTCAGGGAATCGCGCCATTCTCCACACGGCAGGGAAGAGTGGCTTTAAAACAACACACAAGGCTTTTAATACATAAATTTCAAGCATTGTTGATTCTTGCTCTTCCGGTCTAATCATGTTGGGTTCTTATGCCGGCATTTCCCGGAAAAGACATCCTCTGTTAATCCTGTAATATCTCGTCAAAACAAAACGGACATTTTGGGGAAATTGTTCCCTCATAATAATAAAAACACAAGCACAGAAATATATGCATATCAAAATGGTTAAATGAGCAAAATATTATATAATATATTAGTAGGGCTGGTCAATAAACAAAAATTCAAAATATATCTGCAATAATTTTTGCTGGTGATACAAATTTAAGAAACAGTAAATAACATTTTTTATGTTTCTTAATTGACAATTACTTTTTCCAAAGGCTGTCATTAGACTTGTTTCAAAACTTTCATGAATCGAAAAATGCAAAAAGTGGTAAGTTTGATTCGTTTCAGTGAATCAGTTCTTCTGAACTGTTTCAATGAATCAATTCAAAACACAGATTCTATGATTCATTTGCATCATCACAGAAGTCTTTCTGTGACATTTTACATATTAAAATGTTTTAGTCAAATATATGTAGGTAAATATTGTTATTTATTACTATTAAACGACGTGATTATTTTTAACTACATTGCTACTGTTTTAGTTAAACATTTATTATTCTGAATTCTACTTTTGTTTGAAGTTATGGTTCTGATTGCAAATTGTAACATCCCAAAGTATGTTAAACTTGACTAACTATATTTACCTAACTATATAACCTAGCTAATTATATCAAACAAAGAAAAAAACATTCAAAGGTTACCAGACAATTCTAATAGAAAGCTAAGTTGCTACGGTATCCGTGTAGGGTCTCTGACGAGAAGAGGGGGTGAAGATGGGGTGCAGGAGTTAATTGTTGTAAAGGGTGAACTAATTATGCAGCATGGCCCCATGTGGCAGCGTGCACCTGACGCTCAGCATCTGCAGAATGGAAGTTCACACCTCTCTCTCTCCCTCTATCACACACACAGCTATGAGCCACGGCTATACTTGGGACACACCAGACGAAAACGACAAGGCGGGAAGAATTGGGAGGAAGCCAAGATCATCTGTTTACCCCCAAGGGCAGGGTCAAGGTCACGTTTAATGAGAACACTCACTCAGCTTATACATACATGACTGGCCCTGTCTGTCCGTAACACTATGCTGCATTGTTAAACTGTGATAGATGCAAAAGACTATGTACAGTCCACAAATTAAACTCCGATAAGGACCCCAAAGTAAGGCTCACTATCACACATATACCAATTAAACAGACGAATAAACATGAAATATTGAATTAAGTTAAAATTATTTTAATATGTGAGAAGAAAGAGATGACAGAGTAATATATATATATATATATATATATATATATATATATTATATATATATATATATATATATATAAAGACACAGCAACCGACTAATCAGAATCAAGTATTCCAGACTACATGTAGTACATCAGCAACAAGTATAATAATTTCCCTTTTTGTGACAGGATGAACTGACCTTTTAATCTAACCCAATAAATTCTAACTCCACCTTACCAGTGTTGTCCAACAGTATGACCATGTTGTTCCACGCCAGGCTGTGGTCAGGCTTCAGCATGGTGGCGTTCCTCCAGGCGTTTAGCGCGTCAATGCTGCGGTTCAGGTCTGCATACTAGAAATAAAACAAACAAGCACCCAAAAAAGCCTTATGCTTTACACTGTCATTTTTTAAATCATTTTATTCTAGGAGGAAAAAAGTTGGGAAAGGGCAATGAAACAATTTAGGTGGGATTTTAACTAGCATTCCCTGCATAAGCAACAAGGCTGAACACGACTCTGAAGCATTATGATTAACCACTAGTCCACATCTTTGATCAAACTAAGGGTGTAACAATACTTCGTTATATCGAGATATCGTGATGTGAAAATGTGACGATATGTATTGTTGATACAAACGATATGATTCATGATTCATGATAGAGTTTTATCCAAGTCTCAGCTTACTGTATTTATAAAGTAATCCTCCCAAAAATGTAGATTCTGTCATTATGTAGTGTACTCACCCCCATGTAGTTTAAAACCTATATGATTTTCATTCAACTTCTAAGCACAAATTAAAATATTTTTTTATGAAACCTGAGATATTTCTGTCCCTCCAATTAAAGTCCATTCCTCTAAAACTTAAAAAAACGTAAAAATAATCAATCGAGTGGTCTAAACCAAATCCAACGATGCGTCCGAAATCGCATATAGTCTGAGAAGGTACTACATTAGAATATTAACTTACTTCATGACCAAAAGTATGTTGATGAACATCTCTATCCACCATGTTGTCATCATGCGTCCTACCAGCGTCAGTTGCTTTGCTTAACTTCAATTCATAAATCCCCTCTAGTGACTTCATGGGATAGTAAAGTGTCCATTTAATGCGCACTTCAAAATCTCGCCGGAAGTAGTTGGTCACCCGGGGACTTTTCACCTACTGTTTATCTAATACTAAAGGTGTGTCCCAATTCACATGCGTATGCACTACTCTATGTTTTTAAAGGTGCCCTCGAATGTGAAATTGAATTTATCTTGGCATAGTTAAATAACAAGAGTTCAGTACATGGACATGACATACAGTGAGTCTCAAACACCATTGTTTTCTCCTTCTTATTTAAATCTCGTTTTTAAAAAACACCCATGAAAAACAGGCGAATCTCCACATAATACCGACTGTGACGCAATAGTCGGGATCATTAATATGTACGCCTCCAAAGATTTGCATATGCCAGCCCTCAATGCCAGGCGGAACTGGCAGCCGAGTCATCGAAACAAGCGAGGATCATAGGGAAAATGGCAGATAATGGAAGTAAATGCTATGTTCCAGGCTGTGCAGGGGATGTGAGTACTTTTCATACCCTTCCCACAGAAAAGGAATGTCAACAGGCGTGGTTGATGTTTATATATAATCGGATACCGCAACAGTTTAATTCGAAGTTGTTAGTTTGCTCTGCCCATTTCACCACGGACTTATTTTCGAACCTGGGACAATATCAAGCAGGCTTCTCTCAGTGAATAAATTATATACAGAAAGCGATCAAAGAACAATCTTTCCACACAGCGCGAGTTTATCTGGACACTTGCCAAACTCGTTATGAAATCAATGATGCACGTTACTCTGCACCACGAAGCTCTTACTGTTTGTACATCATCGTGTTCGCATTGGTGAAAGCATTAGAGAGAGTGCAGAAACTGCGTTGCAATGATTAGATCTTCAGTCTCGCAATCAATAGACTGTCATCTGCTCAATGCTCATCACGGCAAAATTTTATGTGATGGAAATAGATTTAAATACTTTATAAACATCTCACGATTCGTTAATCTCGATGGCTGTAATAGTAAAAACGTATAATAGCTGTAGTAAAAGTATTCGAGAGAGTTTCACATGTAATACGTAGCTATTTCATATGCAAGCGTGTCAGCCAATCACATCAGTGCCTGGTTACACTGAAGTCTATCAGCAGACACGCCCCTTCAAACAGAGTGTTCAAATCAGAGGTTAAAATCATTTTTTATCTAAAAAACATACTAACACTATAAGGGCAACCCAGGAAACATTATAAAATAATAAAATAACCCCATTCTAGGGCACCTTTAAGTATAAATAGCGCAAGTAGTGTGTTCACACTGAAAATTCCCCCCCAAAAAAAATTTAAATACCTGGATAATGCACTAAATTAACGGAAAAAACGAAATGTGGAATGTTGGACACTTTATGCACTCAACTGTGATTGTTGAAACTTTAATTACATAGCGGAGGGGGAGGGGCATCAGACTCTGATGTTGAATGACAAAATAACCTTTAAAAATCATACACTACAAGGATGAGTACATAGTGGATACTGTGTCATTTGGGACGCAACTTATGTATTCTGTTAGTGTTGATGTATAGTATGGAAGTATTTGATTTCGGACGCAGTGCAAGTCTTTTGAAGAGACCCAATGGCTTTACAGTATATGATGAACAGATTTACAACAATGCGCATACTGTAGTAAACGTTAAACATGGACATTCAAATGCTTGCGTGACACGCGAAAACAACATGAGAATCTTTGTATGTACTAACCATTGAAAGTTTGGAAATAGTCATTTTGACACGCTTTCTTGCGATTCGAACTGTGATTGATTGCATCGATCATTTGAAGGCACTTAACAACACTCCTCAAAGTGAAAGTGCAAACATAATTTAAATCACCATCTCACATTTAGTTTTAGTAGTATGATTTTTCAAAACGTTTTAGATGGTTTATTCTTATATGTATAGTGCATTAATAGCAGAAGCGGGACATAGCAAGCTCCGGGAAAATCTGTGCAAGAGATCCAACAAATGCCTGCATTGAAAGTGCAAGAACTGCGTAAAATTTTTTATGTTTACGGCATTTCAGTGACATTACTACATTAAACTACTATATATAAATGTTGAATATAATGTATAATAATGCAATGGGGGGGATATTTGTCGTCCTGATAATTATAAAATAATAATATTATTATTATTTTAATAATAATAATAAAAACCTCTCCTTTATTTTGGCTTAAAATATCACGATGATATTATCGTGAGTTCAGTGTCGCAATTTGTATCGAATCGTGACATGAGTGTATCGTTACACCCCTAGATAAAACTGCTTTGAAGTTGATAATTCATAGAGTAAAAGAATCAAATCTTTATTAACACAAAAATAGCATGTCATAACACATCAAATTGGCAATATTTAGAGCGGAATAGCCAATTTCTTGCCATAATTGATAATAAATTGCACCATGTTGGTTTGTACTCATACAGGAAGAGTGAATATAATAGCTAAGGATCAAAACCACACTAGACATAATAAAAATCCATGCTGTTCAGATTAATGAAATTGATGTTTATGTGAAATATGGGGAAATGTCTATCATAAGAAAGAAAACATGCTTTAAATGCATTGAAGGCTGTATGCAAATTACAGAGAAAACTAAACACTTACCAGACGTCCCAAATTATAATAACAGTCTGGGTACTTTTTCCTGAATCGAATGGCATTCCGATAGCTCTGTTCAGCCTTGTCAAACTTTTTCAGACTGTTCTGAACAATACCCAAATTCATCCAAGCTGCAGCAAAATCAGGCCTAAACCAAATCAAAGAAACACAGCAGAATTATTTACAAGCATGAATTAAGGCTTCATAACAACAGCACTGATATATTTGAACTCAAAATCTTCACTCACTGGATATAAACCGCAGCTGACAGGAGCTCTTCGGCTTCCCTTAACTCATTTCTTTCCTTTAATATATTGCCAAGATTGTTCATAGCATGAACGTACTTAGGGTGTAATCTGTACCAACAACAAACAGAAAAAGCCTATATGGAAATAAGGTGAACTAATTTATGTCGCATAATAGACACTACACTGAAAGATTTGAGTGTTTGCCAAACCGAGTATGATGCAATCATGACCTTTTTTTTTTCTTACCTCACTGCCTCCCTGTAGTACTTGACAGCAGCACTCTGGTTGCCTCTGTCAGCAAGGCTTTTGCCAACATTATAATGCACCTGTGCAAGCAAGGAGAAAGTTAGAGAGCTCATCAAGCTAATGAACTCACTGGTGTGCAAAATTGGACTGAATACAATTGAGAAAAAATATTTTATTTGCTTTTCTCAGTTTTTTTAAACATTGTTTTTAGCTGATGTGTCAACTCCAGACTGATTTACAGAACACTTATTACAGGTTCAGTCCAGTCTCTTCCTCAAGGCATTTGTGTGTTGATGGGTAAGCTGACGTTACCATAATGGATTTCACCAATGGAGTGGAGTTAAACTGCAGTATGAAGGGGAAGGTGTGCAGTCTCACCTTGGCGTTGAGCGGGCAGACAGACAGGGCGCTGGTGAAGAGACTCTGTTCAGACCTCCACTGCTGACTGCGCTGTGCAGAGCGAGCCACGTTTACACACAGCAGCGTCAACGTGGCCGCTCTCAGCAGCCTCTGCGGTCATCCCACAGACACGAGACGTGAACACAAACTCAACGGAACATTAGTTACAGTGAATTATGGTCTGATGGTGAATATTAGGAGGTGACAAGTGGGAAATTGAACAGGTTGAACAGGAAGTAGAACAGGTCACATACCTTGTGTTTCCTCCAGTGGCAGCAACAGTAGCCCACAGCGTAGGCAAGAATGAGGCAGTAGCCCGCTGAGGAGAGGTACAGCACCCGCTCGGCGATCACAAACCCCACCCTGAAGAACAGATTACTGGCTGGCAAGAATGGAATCACCAGCAGTACCAAGCCAAACGTCAGAGTCCTAAACAGGACACATTAAATTGATCAAGAGTGACAGTAAAAAAGAGTAAAAGTTTTCAAATGAATGCTGTTCTTTTGGATCTTCACCCATTAACAGAAACATGAGTAAGTCTGGAGTGCCCTATTCGACAGCATGTGTAGGTAATATGATCCCAGCAATTTTCAAATTGGACAATGTTTTACACCAACAACAGAATTGATTTTGTAAAGTTTGTTTGTTATACACTGATCTCATTCAGCTTGCCATGTCTTGCAGATATAAGTGTTTATAATATGTTTGAGTTCTGAAGGTTGGGCATTTTTTGAGCTCAGAAGATGAAGCTTCCTTAGTCGCAGCATCAGCTTGAACAATTACCCAACAAAACAATTACTTTAAAATGCTGTGCCTCCAAGGACTGGAAATTTACACAAATGCTAGGTGTTCATATTTCAGGATGTATACTCCTGTATACAGAGAACTGAGGTGCAAAAACTGCTTGATAAGCTGGATTAATTTTGTTGATCGATAACTTTGTCTATTGCAGGGCTACATTGATAAGAAATGTTTCTTCAACACCAAATTAAAATATTATAATGATTTCTAAAGGATAATGTGACAAATAATGAATAAAAGTTGTAGCATTTTAAATTGTACTGATATTTTACTATACTGATTTTAATGTATTTTTGCTCAAATAAATTCAGCCTTGGTGAGTATAAGAAAACATTATAAAACATCAAAGCCATCTTACTGCCCCCAAACTTTTAAACGGTAGTGTTTATATTGATATAAAATAAATATATTGATGGAATATTTTAATACAAAAATGTGATTGTATTATTACAGCCCAAACTTAAATGTATTAAACATAGAAGAAATAGTTAATAATAATTTTAGTTGCCATTACTTTTCCATGAGGAAAATTTGAAGAGTAATTTTTGTATTTTGTGTTTTAGGGGGGGAAAACTAAGCAAACAGGATTGGATTTAAATGATAAAAGAAGTCTTACAAGTAGTACAGTATGACAAATGCATAGAAATAAATGTTCAGGTTGTCTTCTTCAAATCATCACTACACAAAGCATGTCTTGTTTTGATACAGTGCTGCTCTTACCTTCTTTTATTGCTGTCCTGTGAGCACAGAGCTTGGCTTACCAAGCCCATCAGACAGCACCATAGCACAAGAGGCCAGACAATCCTCCAATCAGTGGCTGATTTAATCAGAGGCACACAGCCCATTGACCAATCAAAACACAACCACCAGGGACACAGCAGCAGCCATGCATTCAAGGAGTAGTAGTAATTATAGTTCACAATCTGAGAAGAGAGAAGGAGAGCAGAGAAGAGGAACATGTGAAAACACAAGTCTGCATTGGGGAAAATGACTAAGAAGTTATATTAAAGTGTACAGTTTATGAATACATTTTTAAAAGATTATTATATTAACAATTATTATTGTTATAATTATTTATATATATATATATATATATATATATATTATATATATTATATATATTATATATATATATATATATATATATATATATATATATATATATATATATATATATATATATATATATATATATATATATATATACATACACATACATACATACAGTGAAAACAGTGTCATACAAGTCCTTTTTTCTTCTAAATACAATTTTAACTACAAAATACACATTGATATAAAATGTATAGTAAAAAATGCATATTAACAGTATCACAAGCATATTATCAATAACAACTTCAAAAGATAGGGCTGCATAATATATCAAAATGATAGGAATATTGCAAATGTACGTATCGAGATATGCATATTGCACTGGCTTACAATATTTCAAAAGATTATGAAAAGTTTTAGGTTGACGCAGACAGCAGAGAATAGAATAGACTAGACAAATATATACACTATCGTTCAAAAGTCAAAGTTTGGGGTCGGTAAGATTTTTAATGTGTTTAAAAGAAGTCTCTTCTGCTCACCAAGGCTGCATTTATTTGATTAAAAATACAGAAAAAACAGTAATATTGTGAAATATTATTCTAATGTAAATCAGCTGTTTTCTATGTGAATATATAGTAAAGTGTAATTTATTCCTGTGATCAAAGCTGAATATTCAGCATCATTACTCCAGTCTTCAGTGTCACATGATCCTTCAGAAATCACTATAATATGATGATCAAGAAACATTTATGATTATTATCACAGTTGAAAACAGTTTTGCTGCTTCATATTTTTGTGCAAACCGTGATTTCATTTTTTTCAGGATTATTTATAAGTTCAAGAGAAAAGCATTCAATTAAAAAATAAATATTTTGCATTATTATAAATGTCTTTACTGTCACTTTTAATCAATTTAATGAGTCCTTTCTGAAGAAAAGTATTAATTACTTTAAAAAAAATAAAAAATCATATTGACCCCAAACTTTTGAACGGTAGTGTATATATACACATACGTGTGATATGGTTAATGTTATAAGATGCAATAAAGCGAAGTACTCATGTGCACAGGATGTTGCCTCTAGGACAGCACATAATGACAATTTAAATTTTCTTCTGCAGCTTTTATGGACAAAAACACACAAATTATGTCAAAATGCCCATCTTTGTGAGTATTCACGTAAACAGTCATTTATGTCTTGAGTGGAGAAAGAAAGCACGTAACGATATATTGGATTCGTGCAGCTCTTAAAGTGACAGCAGCTTTAATAGGCATGAGTATATATTTAATTCATACAGTGAAGACTAAGCAGGGTTTTATTTTTACATTTGATTATTCCATTTCTCTTGTTTAATAACATAATTGTATCGCATTATTTAAAGAGTTATCGCATTTTTCTTCAATATCGTGCAGCCCTATCAAAAGTGCTGTTCAAAAACCCAAACTGAAAGGACTGCTTACCCTTAAGATAACATTTTCAGCAAAGGATGCTGGGTTATCCACCTCAGTGAAAGATGGAGGCCCAGTTCCCATGATCCTCCATCTTGCATACAAAAGAAAGGAACCACCAATAAATAGAAGAGCCAACCTAATAAGCAAACCGCTCCGCACTAACCCACCAACCTGGGTGTAAAAGAGAAAGTATATATCAATCCAAAGTTTGCTTGGGTCTAAAGAGCGACTGTGAATAAGACACTTACATCAGCTGATTTTCTCCTGGACAGCAGCCGGTAAGCGAGTTCATATATGTTCAGATTACAGACCATGAGAATATCATAAGCGGCATTCACTCCCTTCAGACACGGAAGAAAAGAACAAGGATTTTTTTTAATAGATAATCTAGGACATGTATTGTAAAAATAGAGTGGGATTATCTAACAAACACCATATACTATATCATCTCAGATGTATACATTTTAACTCACCAAAACTGTAATGCCTTGCTCCTTGCACAGCATGGCTACTGCACAAAGAAGAATGCTGCCAAATATCCACAACACAGAGAACTTTCTATCACCACCTACAGAGAAAAAATTCAAGAGCAACTAAATGAAACGGTATGCTTGGCAACAAAAAAGAGATATTTTCAGCAATATTACAACATGTAGTGTCTGTAAATTAAAGGATTAATTCACCCCAAAATTTAAATTCAGTCATTATTTCTCCACTGTTCAAACTTGTATGACTTGCTTTCTTTTTTATGCAATTACAATTAATGAGGAATGACGCTTTAAATCTTCAAATAGCACATACAGCACTATAACAGTATCCTTATTAAAGAGGTACGTAGAGTTCATGAGCAAATAAATCTGATCTTTTCTCAGTGGATCAAGTTCACCAATCTGTATGATCTCAATGATCTGTTTGAAGAGGTTAACTTAACTCAGCCCACTGAAGAAATCAAATGTAAGACATCAGAAGACTTAAAATACAGTACACAAGTTAAATTGACTACTTTTGAGATGCTTTAATGCTGCTTGTGTCTTTTTTTAACCCGGAGTGTCAAAATAGTCTTTCATGGAAAAGAGCAACCAGTGCAATTTTCGAAATTTCTCCTTTCATTGCTTTACATGTAAGGGGGGAATCTCCTCAACCACCACCAATGTGCAGCATCCACCTGGATGATGCGACGGCAGTCATGGTGCACCAGAACAGCCAAGAACACCATCGTATTGGTTGAGAGGAGATAGAGTGATGAAGCCAATCAGTAAATATGGGGATGATTAGGAGGCCATGATGATGGACAGATGCCAAAGGGCAAATTTAGCCAGGATGACGGGGTTGAACCCCTACTCTTTTTTTGAAGGACATCCTGAGATTTTTAGTGACCAGAGAGTCAGGACCTTGTTTTAACGCCACATCCGAAGGACAATGTTCTACAGATGCAACAAAGTTTAGAACAGCCGAGTAAATGATGACCGAATGTAATTTTTTGAAAAATTCCTTTAAAATTTGATTGCACTAAATTCAACATAATAAAATTAATTTAACTGTAACAAAGCCTAGTGCTTTAGTTTATCGACTGACCTTGAAACGCTCTGCAGTAAACCAGAAAAGAGAGTTGAAAAAACAGGGCACACAACAAATCTGCTCTGCCAACAATGCCAGCCACCTACAAGACAAAGAGCCAACAAAGAAGATTATTCATAAGATCAAGACTTCAGAGAGCTAAAGGACACTGTCACATCAAGCATCATCCGTCATCAAGCAGGTCACGGCTGTGAAATCAGCCCCGAGGGCATTCGTTTTAACAACAGCTACGCATTCTACACCTAAACTAATGAAATCCTGCTTGTATATTAAAAACGAAAATGGGCAGCATAAAAACATCCTTCGCCATCCTTTCGTCTGTGAAATTGCCTGCATTTCTGGCAGTGCCAAATTAACGGTGGAGGCAGGAGGCAGCACTCATTACAGAACTGCAGTCGGCCCTGGCTGGAGTCCTGGGGCCACCTTCTTTGATACATCCCGTAGGCCTAAGTCAGTGGTCTCTCTGAACCTCACCCCCTCCAGGTCCATGGCCGGTCTTTCTGAACCTGATTAAAGAGCAGATACCGGAGCATCGCCAGCCTCTACCGTGCTCGGACGCATCCTTGGCAGGTCAGAGCGAGCGTTCGGTAACTGTTAATAGCCACGGCTGACTGTAGAGCCCACCTATGTGATGCACACCAGCTGCGTGAAGCTTTCTTCTCCATAGGCCTTGTAATGTATATTTCATGCAACATCAATGAACATTGTGATACGGAGCATTGTAGTCAGAGATTGTTTACCGGGCAGAGACAGCCTGCTGAATCACGTCTTCCCACTCTACTTACACTTTCCGTGTGAACTGGATGTGCAGCAAAGAAGAGCGCAGCCAGGAAGGAAGCTTTCGGAGAGAGATTGAGTTTCGCCCCTCTTCCATCGTGAACCAGGCCGCCAATTAATATTGCAAACACATCGATCATTAACACAGAAATAACACAATGGAGGGCAACGTTGAGCATGTGGAAGCCGATTGGATGCAATCCACCGGCCAAGAGGTAGTTGATCCTGGGAAAATAAATAACATCCAGAATAATTAAAAGCAACTTTGACTACAGTGATCACAAAAGTTTTGTATTTCTGAAACACAAACCAGCAGAGATATGATGGCATACAGACATAGCAGCATTATGGAGTAACTTTTATGGTTGAGTTGGGATAACGGGCCATTACTGATGCTAAACGATGTCATTCTCATTAGCAGCATGCCGGACATGAATTATGCCCCCTATATAGTTTCCTCACAGTAAGCAGTCAAATGCCAAAGACAATTCTGAAATGAGTTTGAAAAAAAGCAATATATGCATCCAATTTTAATGTCAATTATTGTGGCGTTTGGTGAGGAAGCACTTGAGGGACCTCTTTTGATTTCCCACTGAGAATAAAATTACAAGTCCACCCATCTAATGCATGCAAAGAGGTTTGACAATATTCACTATAAGCAAATTGGCCTATTACCTTCTGTTAATCATCAGTCACACAGCAGTAATTGAAAGACACTTTTGTCTTTGAGGTAACGTACCTGAAGGTCAGGACAGTCAGCGGCCGGTAGGATTTGTGACTGGAGTTGCTGCTTAAGTTACTTCCCCAAAAGTCATTTTTCCAGATGTTACTCAGAGGAGTGCCAGGATTCAAATCCTACAAAGTGTAGAAATCACAATGGCTTGCCATATAAAAATACTTGCATTTATTTATTATCATATAGCAGAATTTTTTTTCTTTCATTTTCTCTAAAAATTTCTTTAAATATTTTGCATAAATATTTTGCAAATATTACAAAAGTATTATAGGGTGACCAGACGTCCCGAAAAGCTGTTGTCCCGAATCCGGCCCTAATTGTCCCGAAAATTATACTAAAGCAAAATCTTGAGTAGTTATTGTCTGATAAAATATTAAAAACTGTCCGTGGAGGTTGAGTCGGCCCCTGCCAGCAGCTCATTGGCTGCAGCATCTTTTCTGTTTCTTAAGTTCTACAAAGATGTAGGCGCAAATTTCGATATACATTGACATGAAAATTTTCATTCATTTGTTTCGTTGACATGGCTGGTGTACCGGAACCACAGCACGCCGTTTTTTAGTGGCAGACTAAACCCCCCCCACCCCCACCCCATCATCTGGTCACCCTTAAGGTATTAGATGTACACACAAACTATTTACTTGAGATAACAGCTAAATCAACAAAACTTAAGACTATATAGGATAAATCAGTTGAGACAATGTATATAAACACTGTAAAGGTCTACAAAAATCACATAGCCTAGGTAGCAACACGTTTTGTATGTTGAGATCACAATTGACCAACATTTAAAGGGGGGCTTGTCCCAAAATGTAAAAATGTAATTATCATTTACTCAAAACAGAATGTCAAAGCTATTTTTTATACAATTAAAATGAATAACCAATCCTTGGAATTGGGTTTAGAACAACATGAGGGCAAATAAATTATATCCGAATTTAGATTTTTGGGTAAACTATTCTTTTCATAATAAACATCTGAATACATAATTAAGTAACCAGGGTTTAGGAAGGGGTTAATACCTTGTTATTGATGATGGCTTCTGAATCATCAAAGACAAAGTCCCCATCATGGCTGTTTATGAAACAGATCAGGGCAACAAAGGCAGTGACCAGCCTGGAGTGCAAGGGTCCCAGTTTTGGCAGGGGGATGTGATGATCCCAGTAAGGCTCAGAAAGCAGCATTTTTCATGAGGTTTCTGTTCATTCTGACCCACCACTGTCTTGCAGAACAAAGAAAGCAGGTGGGAGGTTAAAATAGCAAACGAACACCCCCCAAATACTTCCAAAATTAAACCATTTTACGGGAAGGGTGCACAGACTGGAAACATACCTACTGTATTATAGCGGTACATCAAAGATATCTGTTAGAAAAGGCAGTGTGACATCTCAGCACAGTTGCAAGCTATGCTGCTGCATGGTTGTACACACAGATGCATGCAACGCATAGCAACCGGTTGTCACGGCGAACAAAGGATACTAAACCATTCACACTTTCTACGTTTTCTACACATATATTCTGCTCGCGCGCGAATGACAGTCGTCAAAACATGATTCACAAATATTAATAGTATAAACGTGCACTGACGTCAATAACTGTCTGCCCGCCGAAGAAGACGATGTGCAATCTGTAGGAGACAAGCAATACAGGCTTTAAATCACCGGTGTCACATAAATACGATGCACATATCGCTAAACCCCACGAATGTGGAAATAAAGGCTTAATACGTGGCTAAACGATGGCTGATCCCTGAATGAGCCTCTCTCGCTGTACTTCCTGCTAGCGCGTGGAGAAGAATAGACGGTGACGTCACGTGACCTGAGCCAGCCAAGTGGATATAATGTGAGGTCTCATACCAACAAATGAAAAATACTTCACAGTAAATGGCTACATCACATGAAATGTTAAGCGGCAGCAGTGCGACGTGATATACTTTATCTTTAACTTTTTAAACAACATGTCCTAAATGAACGTGTAATGCTGCCTGCCTGTACTTCACGTGCTATCGGAATTATGCTAGTTTTCTAGGACATTAGACATGAACGCCCTCTCAAGTCAAAATTTGAATGCGAGGAGCTCGTAATCACGACTTCAGAAGTGGGAAATGACATTTCCGATATTTAGTGATGCCAGCATATATGACCCAGTCTTATTTCTTTCTTTCTTTCTTTTTCTGTCGATTTTTAATAAGATCAGACATAATAATATCAAATTAGTTTTCTATAAAAGGATGCTTTAGTTTATTGTACGGAGTTCCCCCTTTTTACAGCCTCCCACCTGGCGCCGCCATTTTGAAGTTATCACTAGCTACAATGAATAATAATAATGTTAATTATGTATTATATTATATATAGATCTTTTTCAAGCATAACATTAAAGTCCCTACTTAACAAAATAAACGCAATTTAGCCTACATAGCGCCTACAGTACTGAAGAAGACACAACAACGGAGCCTGAGTCAACAATCAAGAGTGATTATCAGACTTGGATGTTTATTAAGCTTACAACATTTACATCAGTGGTGCATATTATAAGTGTATGGTGCGTTATTTGGCCACAACCTGTGACTAATCAAAATTCAAACCTAATCAATTAAAATTGTGCTTTTGTAGCCTATAGGCTATCTCACATGTTCTGTCACTGTGTAATTTGTATTTCCCTGTTTGGCTTTATAATTGGATAAAGGCCAGAAAAAAACTAGGCTTAATCTAGACTTGCAATTTTAAATAAACCTATTCTTATGGATCTACGTGAAGGCTAATGTTTACCCCGTGAGATACAGTATTTAAGATTTCAGAATGGTGCCAACATGTTGTTTGATTGTCCAACTATCCTCTTGAATAGCTGACACATCACTAATCAGTCAGCAACACAAATACCACTGCGGCCAGTAAGCCCCGCCACACCAGTCTCCATCTCATGAGGGATGACATCACAGAGATTAGCTGTAACTCTCTGATTCCTGGTACAAACATTTCAAACACAAACACTCACACCAGTGGCAGAGCTTTCACTATCAATAGAGGCTTTGAGCATTGAAACCATTCCCTTGTTCTCCTATGGAGCAATGATACATTGTAAGAGCTGTGAAGGGAACTGTCCAGTCATACTGCTAACATTATTCAAAGAGGGAAACAGCACTGAAACTCCTCAAGTTAACAGAAACTAGTTATTTGAATTAACACAGAGATTAAGACTGATAAAGCAGAGTAGTTAGGCTACAACCTGTTGTAATCTCGAGAATCAGAAGAAGTGTTCCATCTCCACTGGCTTTAAAATGAGGTAAGAGAACTTAGATTTTTTCTTTAGTTTGCCTTCCTGCTGCTCCAAGCTCTGGGCTTCTCACCTCATTCAGCATTGTAATTCACTTTAATGAAAGCATGTGCAGTTATAGTGGTGATTGATTTAGTCTGAAGCAGAACATTTGCACAATAATGTGCTCTATTACCTGCTTAATGAATTGCCTCTGTCCCTTTTGTATTGTCATAGAATGGAGACTCACATCCTGTCTAATTACACCACAAACTAATAACCTTATTTACATTGCGGTTGTCACACATGCGATTATTATCATGAACAATTTTTGGCCTAAATAAATGTATGAATTTGGATCCCCCACAGATCCAATCTAATCCAGTAAACTCTTTGTCCTGTGTGTTTCTCATGTTGAGAGTATTGCATATGCAGTAAATCTGTTATTACCTGAATGACCACAATGACACAGATAAAGTTGATGTAATGGAAATACTTTCTTTTAACTTGGCATTTGAGCAGACAGTAACAAAGTTTAACTAGATAAATTTTATACAGCTACAATATTTTTCTTCTTAATACAACATTTTTATTACAAAATATATCACCATAATTTGAATAATAACAATAATTGTACTGAAAAAAAAAATGTTTATTAATAAATATGTATTTAAATATGTAAAATTAGCATATTTTAATAGTAGGCTCATAAGGCTCATGTCAAGATAAGTTTAGTGATTTGTCTGTTCTACCTGTTCTAGCTAAAGGTGTAACACCTTTGCCCGCTGCCCACAGTCCTGTTGGGAGAGGAAATCACAAGTGTGTTTGACTCTGCCCCCTCCTTGCAGCCGTTGGCCCCTTGCCGTGGCCATTAGGAAGATTCTCAGTTTTACTGGAGCAATGACAGGTGAAATGAAGCACAAAATACTCTCTGTGTTTCTTTTTTGCTTTCTCTCTCGCTTTGATTCAAATTGGAATGAAAAGTATAAATATTCATAAGTAAAAATGTGAAGTAGGCATAAAATAAGTGCAGGGAAAAGACAAAATATTCTCTTTTTATCACTGGCTTGTTATACTTTTTTAACATCTCACCTTGGATTTAATGTTTTTTTTATTTGAGAGAGAAATTGAATGGATAAATTAAATGCTATAAACATGCAACAAAAGTAACACATTTGTTGCAATATGCATATTCAAATAATTTTAAACGAGTACAGGCAATATTATTTATTAACTACGTTTTTAATATAAATGAACATACCCTCACATAACTCAGTTTTCACGTCAAAAAGTTAATAAAATTCGTTTCTTGCATTGTTTAGTTGCGGAAAAGGTTTGTGGCCCGTGACATTGCGTGATATCCTGCCATTTCCTCACTTTCATGCCATTTGACCCTGACCTTTCCTTTCTTTTATCATTACATGTACCGTCAGATTGCAAAAAAATCAATGTCTGTCACCCTTTCTGGGATCACAAGACATTACATCCCCATGTTCTTTGATGACTTGTCTGTCACTTTGCATTTGGGCCATTGGCTCTGGAGCCGGTCAGGAGAGAGGGAAGGAGCCCCTCATTAACAGATTTCCCCCTCATATAAATACCAAAGTGCTGCAACCAGCCAACTGATATTAAATCCATATTTCATGCATTTCGCATATGGGGGCAATTATCAGTGACCGAAAAAAAAAAAATCTGAACATGAGGTATTTATGCATATTTAGCAGACAAAAACACAGAAATGCAGCTAAATGATTTGAAGGGGTGTCTGCATTAAGTAGATGCTAATAGGAACAAATACTAATTGTTTGATTTTTTTTTTTTTTTACTTACAGAGACACAATTGCAATATACTGCTGTATCAAAACTAAGCAAATATCTATAATGAAATAAAAAAAAAACTTGTTTCTTCCAAAAATATTGCATAAAGTATTGCATCATCACAAAGGCACTATACAATTTTTCATACATTGGTCTTGTATTTGTTTATATCCTTTGTTAAATAAAAAAAAATTGTCATTGTTTTTATAGACGAAAGCCGTTAAGAGAAAATGTCTCTGAGGGGCCGTCAGAGACCTCCTAAACTGGAGCGACTGGAGTCGGTCATGAGCCGGTTCTCTGGCAGCTTGGACCAAGATGATCTACAAGACGACCCAGAGGAGCTTGACTTAAGTGGCCATACTGACCTCTGTGGCGGTAAACTGCTGCTTCAGTGTGTCTTTGCGTCTATCAGTGACCTCATAGGACAGCTGACCTCTCAGAATACTGCTTTCATTATGTCAGAAGGAGAGTGAGTTGTATGAATCTATATTGGACTTTTTTGGAGCAGAATGTATAGTGCAATAGAATCATGGTTCTCTTCACAGCTGATACTGAATTTACTGTAAGGAATGTGATTTACATAATACAAGCATAAATGCAGGTGCCACACTAGTTGCAGCAAGGAGAGTTAAGAGATCTGCAGGATCTATTTCTGCAGTCCCTTTATTTAATACAATTTAAATGAAATAACAGAAATACAGGAGCACTGGATAAATGAGAACAAGATACACACAACCAACTTAAAATTGAAATGAGAACAGACAGGGATGCACAGAAAAGGAGGGCTATATATTTGCAGAGCAAGACATGTTCCTGGATCAACATATTTTGTTGATCATAAAAATGTAGTCCTCCATACCATACCATACCGTACCATACCATACCGTAACGCATTCTGACAATTTTATATATATTTTTTTAGTTGATACATTTAGTTTATTGAATTTCAGTATTTATTTAACGTTTTTTGCTTGACAAATCCAAGTTTTGTATACTGTATTTAGACATGTCATATATTTTGGTAACAGTGTTGCAAAAATTGCAAACCTCATATAAAATAAATAGAAAATCCAGCTCATATAATATTTATATTGATCTCCTGAGGTTGGCGATCAATTTTTTTCCAGAATTGTAAGCACCTCACTGACCATTTGTTGAAAAAGTTTTTTGGCACTATTATTTTCCATATAAAGTGCTGTTTATGCTCACTTCTAAATCAGTGCATGCTCATTAATATTTCCAGGAACAATATTTCAGCAGGTAAAAGCTTACTAAAATCATTATCTGATACAGAGCAGATATAGCCTTGAGAAACTTCAGAGCACACAGCATACTATACACCTCCAGCTGGAGCCTTCAATCGCTATCCTGCTGACAATCAAATGGAGCCTCTACATGCCATTACTGCACAACTTTAAAAGATAAAAAGCCAAACAAGCTATTTCTAAAGTAGCTGTACTTTTTGATTGCTAGGATTTTATCAGCCAGTTTAAAATACAAGGCCAACATGAATCAGAATGATTACCACAACATAGGTGTATGTCAATGTTTTCTTATTGATCTCAACTAGCTCATATGATTATATGTTGAGAAAAAAATCATTACAATGACTCATTTCAATATTATGATTACTTTCAGAATCAAGGAACATATCATTTCAAGCAATATACAACTTTCTTCCATTCAAGTCCTTGGATGGTGTTATATTTCTTGAAGAAGTGCCAATCCTGGTGCAGGTGACAGAGGTGGAGAGATTCACATCTACAAGGGTAATTCAAATTAAAACTGAATCACTTACACATTTCTTCAACACTAAAAACATTATGAAACAAGTTTTGAACTATTGTAATAATCAACTGGATTATTTGCTAAAGAACAAAAGTAAAATAATATTATGCAGTATTTAAAAAAATATCTATTTGTACCATGTTTCATGATTAGATTAGTACAAAAACATATTCAGTCAGTTCTTGTTTCTCGAAATTGTCCACTCAAAGGTGCTGAATCCCAACCTGTATACTATAGAGTTGAGCCACGGAAACTTCAAGTGGAAAATCAAGCGTCGTTTCAAGCACTTCCAGGCACTTCATCAGGAACTGCTCAAATTCAAGGCCCTCCTAAAAATCCCCCTGCCAAGCCGAATGTAAGATGCACTGCATTAATTTCATCTTTATATGCATACAGTACGCTCTCTCACAAACACACCACAAGTCTTAAAAAACAAACTCGCTTCGTTGCTTTTTGAGCTGCTAAGTGTTTTCATTTTTCAGTTGGGTGTACTTAATTTGTCCCAGATGTATTCTTGTCCCTAAACCCTACGAAAAACCCTTTTCTCAGCCTC